>JAODAL010061402.1:0-20341 GCA_025379985.1 Phyllomedusa bahiana | reverse complement strand
TGGGTGTGATTGGGTTTTATGGGCACAAGACAGTCTTAGTTCTAGACAGTTTTCATACATAAGGCCCTAAGAGTCGACATGCACATCGCAAGAGGAGGGCAGAAGGCCATGGAGGGAGGTTGAAAAAAATTTATTTTATGGTTATTCTGATGGACACATTTATGACAAAGTGTGAAAGTTACCTCTGGGATGATAAAAGAGTTTTGCCATCACAAACATTAATGGCATATCTATTATTATTATTAATATAATAATAATACAATATTATTATTATAATAATATTATCTATAATAGGATATGTCATCAATGTAATGTAGGTGTGGGTCCCAGAGGAGCTATCTCCAGAATGGGCCCCCGAAACTTCCTGGTCTAAATGGAAAAGTGGTTACTTTTCATTAATTTCAATGGGAGTTTCGAGTTTAGCTGAATTCAACTGCCCACCTCTGGGACCTGCTTCTATCTGACTCTTCTAATTCATATGCCATCAGTGTATGTGATGATAAAACCCATTTCAGCTATTGTAACCATACTGGTTGGCACAGGCCAGCAGAACTAGACAACAAACACTGACAAAAACTAAGAACACACGAACTACAAGAAATAATTCATTGACTATCTCACACAGGCAAAGTAGTATATATAAGGGTAATCAAGAACTCTAGATAGCTGGAAACAGAATACTAAACAGATTACTAGACATAGTCTATCAGGACAAACAGTATAGTTCATGCCAGGCTGCCAATCTCAGAGGAATTAATAATGAGACTAGCAATCAACCATTCCTCTCAAAACGAGCTACGGCTGTGCTGCATGGCCAGCTGATCTGCTCTGAAAGTAGACGTGATTGCATAGCAACTTCCTCACCTGTTATCAAGTATGAAGGAGGAGATGAAGTGCCTGGAGGATTCTTGCTTTTGGTAACAGGTATTAAGAGTAGAGATTAAATGCTTCAGGTGGAAATGCTCCTTTAAATCTCACTAACTCTGGGCCTATGAGTCCAGAGGTTGGTCCTATTCAAAGAATCACAACCTTCCCTTTGTGTACATGCATGACGTGTTAGGGTATGTTCACACAACGTTTTGGATCAGTTTTTTGATCCGTTTTTCACTAGAAGAAAAATGCACTGAAAACTGCATCCAAAAAACATATCCAAAAACGTAGCAGCGGATGCGTTTTTGGATGCATTTTGCATGCGTTTTTGATGCGTTTTTCGGATCCGTTTTTCAATCTACAGTATATCCACAGGTTGTAGTTTAAAAAGGTAGACTCTTTAGTGTAATATACTTTACCCTTACATATGTATGTAAGGATATGTAATATACTAAATCGGCCCCTAGAGGTCTCATTTGATCTAGAAGAACTGTTTGAACTTTAGTAACCTAATGACCTACATTTTCACTTAGAGTGGAAAGTGGTTACGTTTTAGTGTAAGAGGATGCCTAACAGAGGGCGCTATATAAGCATTTTACATGTGTTTCAGAGGATGCCTAACAGAGGGCGCTATAACTGCAAGCATTTTACATGTGTTTAATCTTATAAATCGCTTTTGATATGTATTGAATTATATAAAAGCAGTTTTTTAGTATAGAATGGGTGTCTATGGAAATTAGAGCAGTTAGAACGAATAAAGGTATTAATGTTTTAGATAAATAGTTTAGTATAGAATGTTGAGTGGTTTTAGTATTATACTGAAACCACTCAACATTCTATAATAAACTATTTATCTTTTTGGGTCCGAAAAACGGATCAAAAAATGGATCTGAAAAACGTTGTGTGAACATACCCTTAGCTGTCAATCACTAAGTAGGACCGCCAATCGGACTCATAAACAACGATTTAAATCTGTTCATTCCAAGACATTCTGAATCTTTTCCCGCAAACCTCTCAATCAAATCTACTTTCTCCAGCATCATTATTTTCTCTATTCATGTCGATAGAATTGCGTGATCACTGTGACAAGTTAACTTTGAAGGTGGCTGCTGGTGTGTTGATAAACCAGGAATACTCTCCTTTAACTAAGCTTTATGATAGAGCGGGTACATAGTATGTTGCTGTAATTTGGATTAGTGACTGGTTCACATGATCCACTGTATGCTTTCAATGAAGTCCCTGCAGTTCAAGAGCCTGGAGCATTCATTGCCTGGGCCAAAACTTTTGTGGATGCACAGAATATATAAAGTCATATTTCTATGTCTGACAAGCATTTTGATGATGTGTGAGTGTTCTCATCTCTCTCCCGGACAGGTCAGCTGCGTGCAATACAGCTCCTATGTCATTTCTACAACTCACTTGTAGTTAATGAGGCCCAGTGCCTCATATACAATGAATACCAGCTGTCCTTGGCCAAGAAGATGTCTGACAAAGTTTTGGAGGGTCAAGTGCTTGAAACAATCAGCCAGCTGTATTTATCTTTAGGTACTGAAAGGTAAGAGGTTAAGTAAAGGGAAAAATAAATGATCTAACTGGAATTTGTTATCCACGATGGTGATGATCACCATCTCTGGAAAGGACATGAACCAATAGGGGTACATTTTAAAGGGGTGTTCCCAATTCACAAGTTGATGATATATCGATAGGATGTGCCATCAATGTAAGATAGGTGCAGGTCTCATCTCTGGCACCCGCACCTATCTCGGGAACGGGCCCCTGAAAATCTCCACTCACAGCGGAGAGTATGTTGGCCTTTTGCACAACCCTTCATTCTATTCTATGTGAGCACAGCTGAATACACCGATCGATATGCCATCAATGTGTGAAGTAGGAACACCCCTTTAGGATGGCTATAGACACCTAGACATCTGCCTGATCTCAGACTTCCTACCTCAGAGTCTAGTCCTTTGTTATTCTGTTTTAAACGGGAAGGAATATAGGTTTCAAGGCTCTTTAAAAGGGATCTGCTTTGGACAATCCTTGTTTGCTAGAAAAGTCCCTTGTCAATAAGCTGATCATGTAGTACCCACCTGTCAGAACACCAAAACATCTGTATCATTTGTTTGGAAATTGGTATTAAAATTTAAAAAACATATAATGTGCCTTAGCTTCATCTATATTAAAATATAACTTTTAATGCAAACTGATAAAAGTTCTGGATATGTTTTAATATATACACCAATCACTAAAAAGACCCTAACTGGGTATAAACTAACCCTCCCTACTACAATGAAGAGCCTGCCCCGATTAGGGGTATTAAGGGCCCTTGGGCAAATCAATGCACTGGGCCCTATCCAAGCAAACAGTGTCACACCGAGTTATGGCTCCCTGTGCCACCATAGATTTAACTGTTTGCGCCTCCTGAGTATATGCAAACAGTTAAATAGGCGGCATCAACATGGAGCTTCAGGACATCTGTCCTGGTTTTCTGAGTTGTACTTCAGACTGCCCAAGGCTCCTGGGGCGCCCGTGCAACTGCTTCGTGTGTCCAATGGCTGAGACAGCCCTGGATAAGGGCAACTCCAATCAGGAACTTTGCCTTTGACCCTACCCTACAATACTCCTGTCCCCTAACAAGCAATATGTCACCCAACGGAAGAAAACTGTACAGATTCGGTATGTCACAGTGAGGTGACCAACTTTCTTCAGGACAGTCTACAACAGGCATCCTCAAACTGCGGCCCTCCAGCTGTTGGGAAACTACAACTCCCATCATTCCCACTGTTATAGATGATATCAATTCATGATGGGAGTTGTAGTTTCCCAACAGCTGGAGGGCCACCGTTTGAGGACGCCTGGTCTACAATGTTGTAGGTCCCTGTTATTATTCGTTCCTCTTGGATGTTACCTACAGCATGGAGGGTCGGACCTATATATTATGGTTTCTGCCATATGCTTTTCTATGGAATTTTCTAACCTTTGGAACTAGATTGATGTTTTTGGGTATAAAAACGACGCCTTATTGAGCATACCTATTCTTACATCGATGGGAGCAGCACTATGATATATCAGACTACATTTATGGTTACTGGATCTGTATTCTGTCTGCCTTAGTAGTGTTTTTTTGTTTATCTGCCATTTGTATGTTATTTTGATTGTTCTGTTTTATTTCTGGTTGTTTTAATACAGTATATACCTGATCTTCTTGCTAGCTCCAATTGTCTCCTTTAAGGAACCTGAATATACTGGAAATGAAGGGCAGTTTTTCTGCTTTTTGCGGCGATTGTTAGTATAATTTTATACTCATTTTGTATTTTATATCACCTAATAATCTATTAGGTCACTTTGATCTGACATGATTTATCTGTACAGTTTTTTACGACTAGACATGAATATTTTTCTCTCTGTTCATTTGAGTGATATATGCTTGTTAGGTGACAGGAGTAGTGTAGAGTCTAGTCAATGGCAAGGATCCTTATTGCTCCATTGTAATTGGCAGGGTTAGTCCATACACTGTAAGGATCTTTTTAGGGATTAGCAAATGTTTTGATAGATATCCACATTTTTTATGAGTTTGCATCAGAAGTTCTGTTTTAATATAGATGCTATTAATACGCACAACTTGTTCTTTAAATGTGACGATTACGCCTGTTGCTTGGTGCATTTCATTGGTGATGGCTCTCCCACATTGACATGTAAACGGTCGGTGTCGGTAGTAAGCCGTCCATTCTCCTGCAGAGTCACCACAGCGTAAAATAAGCACTACACATTGGAAGAGATGTATGAAACGGCTGCGTCAGTTTTCTGGCGTGATGTCCGACAAAAATAATGTTGTTGGCCATGTCTGACATACAGTGGGGAATATAAGTATTTGATACACTGACGATTTTGCAAGATTTCCCACCTACAAAGAATGGAGAGGTCTGTTATTTTTATCGTGAGAAATAGAATCTAAAATAATCAAGTAAATCACAGTGTATGATTTTTAAGTAATTAATTAGCATTTTATTGCATAAAATAAGTATTTGGGGGGCGTGGCGTGCCATGAGAAGGGTACGGACGCACAGAGACTGAGCTCCTGGCAGGACACTATTGAAAGCCGGTAAATCGCGTCGGAAATGAGTCCCAGAAGGGTGAAAAAGGCTCCTAAGCTTACCAAGACTGCCTCCATGGGAGAAATTCCCATATCCAACTTCTTTATGCCGCTGCAGGACATGGAAGGAGACGGCCTGCCTCCTCGCACCTCTCCCGCCTCGGCGCCATCTTCCCCTGCTTCCGCCTCACCATCGAGCGCTCGCAGCGCGCCAGCCCGGCCGGGTTACTTTAGTGACTCACCTGCATCGCGGCAACGGAGGTCTCCGTCAGCTCCAGCGCCGGCCGACACTCCCGCTCCGGCTGCAGAAGCGGCTTCCACGGGCCCAACGAGACAGGGCCGGTCACCCCCGGATCACGGCCCCATACGGGCAGAACAGGTACTGTGTGACTCCTCTGCGGCTCAGCGCCGACGTACCCCAGAGGTCCTCTGTCTGCCGCCCGCTGTAGCCCGGTTCCCGGACCTCTCTCCCCCCCTGAAGCTGCAGTGCACCGAGCGCAGCCTGTGCCCGCCGCAAGCCCCGCAGGGTACTCCCGCCATCTTAGGCAGCCACGCAACGCTGCAGGCGCCATTACAGCACCCGAGCTACATCGTCCAGGGAGAGCAGGCCCTAGTAAGAGAGAACCATATTACTAACTGCTGGCCTATGATGGACTCTCAGTACCAGATAAAGAGCTCTATACAGGGACAAGGCACTGTGGTGCCAGAAAGCTATGCTGATATGGCCATTCGACCAATTAGCCCTGACCCCAATGTGGATGACTCCATGAACTGGGCGACTGAAGGCACCCTGGGGATCAGCCAGAACAATATGGAGCCTGATGAAACCCATGCATTTGTACAAAGTGTGGCAAGGGGTAACACCATGCAGCAGACCCCTTCTCAGAAAACCTCTAATGGGGAGACTCTGTACCAGGCCACGGTGGTGGAGAGACCGCTCCTCTCCACCACAGCTATTATTCATTCTTGCCCCAGTACACTGCCCCCACTACAACACCTGGAGGCGGCTAGGGTTACTCCTCAGACCGGAGCCAACTTGCTTGTGGCACGCCACAAAGGAGCTACCGTTCCAGCGCAGACATCTCACACCCAGCTTCTCCCGGTGGGCGATATGCGCCATCTTATCGTGTCCAATTCTGAACTCGAGCATCTGAGGGACACGAGATCTCCTATGATGGGGTTATCAAGCACCAGCCCTTACCGTTTGCCCTTGGAGGAAGAATCCAGAGAGAGACTAGGCAACAAACGCCTGTCCACAGTACAGGAGGCTTCTTGGTCATCCAACCCGGGGTCTCCAACGTGGGTCAGCAGCCCTCGACCCACCTCTGACATGCACCCCTTGCAGTCGCAGGATACTTCTCTACGTGGTCAAGCAGTTGAGTCAAGGCCCATCAACCTGCCTTCTCCGGACGCGGCGTTCCAGGTCCTATCTTCGCATCCAGAGCTGCAAGCCTTGCTCTCTCTTCTTCCATCAAAAGCGGAAATATTGCAACTAAGCCAGGATCTGCGGCAAGCTTGGCGTCAAGAACTCCAACCAGTCCAGACAGCGGTGGAGGAGCTGCAACAGAAATGTCAGCAACTTGAGCACGCACAATCCTCATCCTCTAATGCAATAACAAGCCTTCAAGCCGAAATGACCGACCAGATCGCACGCCATAACCAGCTGGTTACTCAATTTGACGACCTGGAGAACCGCAGCCGCCGCAACAACATCAGGCTGCGAGGCCTCCCCGAAACAGTACGCACTTCCGAACTGACCCCTACTCTTACGAAATTATTCAACCATGTGCTGGGCCGACCGCTTGATACCTTCATTGAGTTTGATAGAGCTCATAGAGCACTTCGCCCTCAGAGTCAAGACCCTTCCAACCCCAGAGATGTCATTTGTAGGATACACCACTACAATCTCAAAGAGGAAATTCTGAGGAAGGCCCGACTCCTAGGGACTGTTCGCTACAAAGACACGCCAGTTGGACTTTACCCAGATCTGTCCAGGCGGACCCTAAGAATGAGAGCTGCCCTCCGGCCTCTGCTCTCGGTCCTCCAAGAACGCAACATACAGTACCGTTGGGGCTTCCCCTTCGCCCTGCAGGTGAAACAAGGCGATTCCACAATAACTTTCCGGTCACTTCTGGACCTTCCGAACTTTCTCACTGCCTTGGGATTGCCGCGAGTGGACCTTCCTGAATGGCATACTGCAATCGATCCGACACCTCTCGGACCGCCTTCCAGCAATCAACGGCCAACCCGCCGACCTTCTTCCCTCGCCTCACCGAAGTCCCAGCGGCCGAACAGGAGGAGAAGAGCCCCGTCTGCCCCCAATGACCCATCGGACCCTCATCGTTGAATCGAGATCTGGGACACGTGAGATACTCATCTGTGATCAATGGACAGTACTGTGTCTTTTGCTCTCTTCCCACCCTTCTCTCTTCTGACGCACCTACTCCATCTGTTCTTCTTTCTGATAGGCTACTTTATGTCAGGATGTTAGGCACTGATGGTGTGTACTGTACCTACTTGTAGATTGTTTACAGTCGGCTTGACATCCCTAACTACTCAGGTGATCACTCCTGCCACTTGGAGCTCAAGTGGATATGAGATTCCCTCACCCTGTGTGGACACCCCTCGCAGGCGGCCCACGTGGACCCCCAAGAGCTACGTTGCTCCTGTCTGATCAGCTTACAATGCTGGTCTATAGCAGCTGTGAGGTTGCGCCTTGGTTCCCCTCTCATCTTTTGGCCATGTAGACTTTGTTGGCCTGTGTTATTTAGTTTTTCCCCGTTCTTTTTGTCAGCTCCCCCAGCCAGTCGGGGTCGGTCCCTCTGTCGCTCCTCGTTATCGGCAAAGCGCCTCTGCTGTGCGCTTACCTGGTTGTATGAATGCATACTCTGAGGGTAACGTCCCTTAACGTTAAGGGACTAAACCTGCCTGAAAAGCGGTCAAAGCTCTTTTACCATCTCCACAGGCTTAAATCCCATATCATATGCTTGCAAGAAACACATTTGCTCAAAGCCCAGGAGCGGCTTCTTCAAAACAAATATTACCCTGCCTGGTACCATAGCGGTAATTCAGATCAGAAGACAAAGGGAGTGGCTATATTAGTGCATAGATCCCTCCCCCTTCAGGTGCTGGACACCTATGTGGATAAGGACGCTAGAGCGATTTTCTTAAAGTGCAGCTTTCAGGGTCACTTGTATACCATTGCAAATATCTACGTTCCTAATAGGGGGCAGATCTCCTTTCTCACCAGGGTGTTAGATGAGCTAACATGCTTCGCCCAAGGGCAGATAGTACTCTGTGGGGATTTCAACTTAGCCCTGCATCCCATTCTCGATACTTCGAGCGGACGATCTTCCGTTCCCCACCGAGTGCTTAATAGATTTAAGAGACTATTGCATAATATGCAGCTCTCAGATGTTTGGCGCATTATGCACCCTGGTGAGAGAGATTATACTTTTTTCTCGAACCCCCATCAATTGTATAGTCGTATTGACTATATTTTCACCCAACATTCCCTCCTGCCACTAGTAACCAACACCAAAATAGATGTTATGCTCCATTCTGATCACGCCCCCGTACATTGCGACCTGGACCTGCCGCACTTCAAGCGCCCCCCATTTGCTTGGAAGCTCAACGAATCCCTCTTGCAGGACGCGCTATGTGTAAAAGAACTCCAAGTCTCTATCTCTGACTTCCAGGATTATCATAGGGGCGACCCAACCTCTCCCCAGACTCGGTGGGAGGCGTTGAAGTGCGTCATGCGTGGGGTCTTGATAAAGCATGGTGCGCGACTCAAACGCGAAGCGGCGGGCAAGCTCCATATGTTACTAGCTGAGCTCCACACTGCCGAGACTGCTCATAAGGCCTCGGGCTCTGAGTCTGACCTAAGAATCCTGCTGAAGCTTCGCCATGCAGTTCTGGCGCTAATGGAGCGTAAACATAAGCGGTTCCGGCAGGTGCGTGAGGCAGGCTTTTACGAATGGAGCAACAAGCCAGGTAGATATTTGGCCCGGGCGCTAAGGGAAAAAAGGGCATCCCTGTTTGTCCCCCAGATTAAAACGACAGAAGGGAAATTGGTACACCTGACCGAAGATATTTTAACAGTATTCCAAGAATACTACTCGAACCTTTACAATCTTCCTAGGTCGACTCTGGGAACTGGCGGGGCGGAATTCCCATCAGCACTTCAGGATTATCTAAAGCGAACAGCCCATCCGGCCCTATCACCCGAAGTCGCCAACTCTCTGGAAACTCCTTTTACTCATCAGGAGCTCCAGGCAGCTATCGACTCACTACCGACGGGTAAAAGCCCAGGACCAGACGGCTTCACGGCGAAGATCTTTAAAGTCTTACGGGAGGATCTAACCCCCCCCATTCTGCTTAACTTCAATTCGGTATCCCATTCCTCCCCTTTTGTCCCGGACTCTCTCAAAGCCCACATCACAGTCATCCCTAAAGAAGGGAAAGATCCTGCCCTGTGTCAGAACTATCGCCCAATCTCCTTAATTAATACCGACGTAAAAATATTTGCCAAACTTATTGCACTGCGACTGAACCCCCTATTAGGTGACCGTATACATCTAGATCAAGTGGGCTTCATCCCCACGAGAGAAGCGAGAGATAACACTCTCAAAACTTTCACATTGATTAATCATGCTCGAAGATCAGGGCTCCCTTGCATGTTACTCTCCCTGGACGCGGAAAAGGCCTTCGATCGAGTGGACTGGTCTTTTCTCTCGGGGGTTCTCTCCGTTATGGGCATAGGCCCGATCCTCCACGATAAGATTCTCGCTCTTTACAGTCACCCTCAAGCGCAGGTTCGAGTAAACGGCACGCTCTCTGCCCCGTTCTCTATACGTAATGGTACCAGGCAGGGATGCCCCCTTTCCCCTCTCCTGTACGCCCTAGTCATGGAACACTTACTTCAGGACATCCGCATGACCGAGTCTATCCATGGGATAAAGTGTGGCAGGTCCGATGTGAAATGCTCAGCCTTTGCAGACGATCTGTTACTGTATGTAACGGAGCCTCACGTTTCGCTCCCCTCCATTCTTCAGGTCCTACGCGCCTTTGGGTCATTTAGTAACCACAAGGTGAACATGGCCAAAAGTATGGCCTTGAATGTCTCCCTCCCACCTGAGGAAGTGGCCCAACTGAAGGACAATTACTCCTTTGCCTGGGCTCCCTCGCATATTAAATATCTGGGGATCAATATCCCTGCAAATTTAGACAAAATATTTGATCTCAACTTCCCACCCCTTGTCAACTCAATGCGTGTCGACCTCTCCAGGTGGAATAATAAGGACTTCTCCTGGATGGGGCGAATCAACATAGTCAAGATGAACATTCTCCCCAGGTTGCTGTACCTTTTCCAGACCATACCGGTTCTCCTATCTAGGTCGTTCCTCCGCTCATTACAGAGCCTGATCATGCAGTTTGTTTGGGCACACAAGCACCCAAGGATCTCTAGATCCATCCTGATGAAACCTAAAGCGGAGGGGGGACTCTCAATCCCGAACTTACAGACCTATTATTTAGCGGCATCAGCAGTCAGGGTGTTAGACAGCTTTCATAACTCCCACTCTAAGTCCTGGGTACAAATTGAAACCGAACTTTACGGGTCCCCGACAGCGGCAATCCCCTGGCTGCCCCCCCTGTGGCTACCCAAAAAGCGGTTGATACTCCTCCCCCTTATCACGCAGACATCTGTACGAATTCTGAGATCTTTCCCCTCCTCTCTGCCTATCCTGAAGCCAGGAGGTCCTCTTACCCCGCTCACTGGTAACCCTGGGATACCAGAAACGCTTAGCTCCGTGGGACTGGGGTTGGGAGGAGAGAGAGGATTTGGGACTTTCAAGGACATATATTGTGGTGAGACGATCAAAACATACTCTGCTTTGAGGGCTGAGTTCGGATGTCCCAGACTCTCGAGATTACATTACTATCAGCTCCTCAGTCTGTGCTCGGCTTATCAGGGATCCTTTGCTCTCACTAGAGCCCTTTCTACCTTTGAAAAGTGGTGTGTACGAACCCCATTCACCACCCACTTGCTGTCCAGGATTTACTGTTTGCTGACACAGACGGGGACATCATCTAAGCTCAACTTTCAACTAGCGTGGGAGAGGGAAATCTCCAGGGAGCTCTCTGAGGACGAGTGGGCGCAAGCACTATCTTTGGCTCGCAGAACCTCAGTCTCAGTAAGAGTCCAAGAGCTAAATTATAAGCTCATCGCAAGGTGGTATAGAGTCCCCTCGCTGCTGCACACTATATACCCCTCGGTTTCAAATCAGTGTTGGAGATGCCATAGAGAGGAAGGCACGATGCTACACATCTGGTGGAAGTGTCCCTCCCTTCAACCTTTCTGGGTTAGGGTTATCCACATAATTGACTTGATATCGGGTGTAAAGTTGGCTAATGATCCCACTGTCCTACTCTTTATGCTACTTCAAGACTCGCCCCGCTCCATCAAAGGTAGACTAGTCGTCTTCCTGTTGAACGCAGCTAAGGCCGTTATCCCTAGGTTATGGAGATCTGCAACTCCTCCTTCCATAACGGACTGGTTCGAAGAGATGCACAGAACCTGCAGATGGGAGGAGATTAGATGTGAGTCGATGGGTGACGGCGTGATGTTCTATAAGGTATGGGATGACTGGCTCAAATTCTGCGAGTCAGACCACTATGCCAGTTCTCGCTAGCCTGTGCACTTTCCGCTTAGTGCTGACCGATCTGTATTTCGAGTGAGCGACGGGGGCCCCCTGATCCCGACTGGCTGATTCCTACTTTTACCCTATGTTTGTTGTTAAGGTTTGATGGTCACTCCAGGTGCAGCCTCTCTTCTGAGTCCCCCAACGTCACCAGTGGAATGGTGGAGGTCTTTATTATGACCCTGTATAGAAAGGGCCCGAAGTAATTGGGGACCCTTGTAATCCTAGACTGGGCCATAATATCACCCAGCCTTACTCCCCTCCTTCCTCTCCCCCTCCCGACTATGTCTCTGCTTTTTTCCCTCTCAACGGGAGAGTGAGGAGAGCAGCGACGTTATATGAGCACCTCCATCTAGCTGTACCACTCTATGCTTTTTTCTGCATTCTTGAATGCTGGTAGCACATTTCTAATCATGGCTGTCTGTTCCTACCCGTTCTTAAGTCTGTCATCTGCATACCACGACCTGCATTGTTATCTCTGAGGACTTCAGTCTTTTGTGACTGCCAGAACTTACTTTAACGCACCTGAGGAACCGTATTACCTGTGCACCTTTCTGAGTTGAATGTATTTAATCCATATTGTAATGTACCATCTGGTTCTCTTTCTTGTTTTAATAAAGCATTTTTTTTTAATTTAAAAAAAAAAAAAAAAAAAAAAAAAAATAAGTATTTGATCACCTACCAAGCAGCAAGAATTCTGGCTCTCACAGACCTGTTAGTTTTTAAGAATCCCTCCTACTCTGCACTCATTACCTGTATTAAATGCACCTGTTTGAACTCATTACCTGTAAAAAAGATACCTGTCCACATACTCAATCAATCGTGCTCCAACCTCTCCACCATGGTCAAGACCAAAGAGTTATCAAAGGACATTAGGGACAAAATTATAGACCTGCCCAAGAGGGGATGGGCTACAGAACAATAGGCAGCAGCTTGATGAGAGGGCAACACAACACAAGATGACTGTCAATCTTCCTTGGTTTGGGGCACCATACAAGATCTCTCCTCGTGGGGTGAGGATGATTCTGAGAAAGATCAGGAATCAGACCAGAACTACATGGGAGTACCTGGTCAATGACCTGAATAGAGCTGAGACCACAGTCTCAAAGATTACCATTAGTAACACATTACGCCGTCATAGATTAAAATCCTACAGGGCACACAAAGTCCCCCTGCTCACACCAGTACATGTCCAAGCCTGTTTGAGGTTCACCAATGACCATCTGGATGATCCAGAGGAGGTGGGAGAAGGACATGTGGTCACATGAGACCAAAATAGAACTTCACTCCACTCGCCATGTTTAGAGGAAGAAAAAGGATGAGTACAACTCCGTGAACACTGTCTCAGCCGTGAAGCATGGGGGTGGAAACACCATACATTAAGGGTACTTTTCTGGAAAGGGAACAGGACGTCTGCACCGTATTGAAGTGAGGATGGATGGAGCCATGTATTGCGAGATTTTTCCCAACAACCTCCTTCCCTCAATAAGAGCATTGAAGATGGGTCGTAGCTGGGTTTTCGAGCACGACAATAACCTGAAATACACCGCCAGGGCAACTAAGGAGCGGCTTCGTGAGAAGCATTTCAAGGTCCTGCAGTGGCCTAGCCAGTCTCCGGACCTGGACCCAATTGATAATCTTTGGAAATACTTATTTTATGTAATAAGATACAAATTATTTAAAAATCATACAATGTGATTTTCTGGATTTGTTTTTAGATTCTGTCACTCAGTTGAAGTGAACCTCCGATAAACATTATAGACCCCTCCATTCTTTGTAGGTGGGAAAACTTGCAAAATCGCCAGTGTATCAAATACTTATTTTCCTCACTGTATGTATAAAAGATTTGCGGCAAAAATGAGCGCACAGTCCAACATCCTTGACACGTTGGTCGGCACCAATTCTTAGGGGGCTTGTCGTGCCATATTCATAAGATTAGACACCTTTATGAATGTTGCTCAACAGAATGTATTGCACAAATAGTGCTTTAATCCGTGCCACTTTCAAACTGGCGAGGGTAAGGCAAAAGTTGGCGCTGTTTGAAACCCTTTTTACACATAAATGTGTCTCACAACAGGACACATATTTAAAGTGCTGTGAGACACTTTCATACATATTGACGAAGGCTCCACTAACCTAACGATATGTATCACTGTCTAGTCTGAGACCGTTTTAATACATTTGGCCCATTGTCCACTCACTTCAAGGGGTTGCCTGTATAAGCAGGATGAAATAGGTCCTCCTCAGGGACCACTCAGTTTGTCCATAGGACCCTGTTTAAGGCATAGTTGCCAACTTTTGAAAATGAAAAAGCAGGAGATGCTAGTGGGAGGCGCGCTACGCGCGCCGCGGCAAAGATTTGCATGGACACGCCCATCTTGTCGGTTTGCCACGCCCCTTCAAAAAGCCACACCCCACTCCACCTAACTGCATAACGGCTTTGGAAGAAAGCCAGGTAGATGCCCTTATAGCCAGGTAGTAACCCCCCCCCATAAGCAGGTAGTGCCCCTTACAGGCAGGTAGATGCCCCCTCTGTAGCCAGGTAGGTGCCCCCTCTGTAGCCAGGTAGGTGCCCCCCTTTGTTAGCCAGGTAGGTGCCCCCCTTTGTTGCCAGGTAGATGCCCCCTCTGTTGCCAGGTAGATGTCCCCTCTGTTGCCAGGTAGATGTCCCCTCTGTTGCGAGGTGATGTCCCCCTATGTTGCCAGGTAGTGCCCCCTCTGTTGCCAGGTAGTGCCCCCTCTGTTTGCCAGGTAGTGCCCCCTCTGTTGCCAGGTAGATGTCCCCTCTGTTGCCAGGTAGATGTCCCCTCTGTTGCCAGGCAGAACCCCCCATATAGCTAATAAAAATAAAATAATAAAATCCACTTACCTCACCAGGCTCCTGCAGCGCGGCCGCTCCGGACGATCGCCTCAGCGGCGCAGGAGGAAGTGAGAGCAACTGCGCGTCACTCCCCTGCAGCCGCGCGTCACTTCCCTGCGCCGCTGACCTGTATGTGTGGCGCACACACCGGCGCCGGACATACAGGGGGAGGAGGGAGGAGGGAGCGATCCCTCCTGCCTCCCCCCTGCACAGCGAGACTCCGGGCGGGTGAAGCGGGCGCGGCGGCCGCTTCACCCGCCTGTAGGAGCGGCCCCGGCGGCGCCAGAGTAGCGCGCTAGCGCTACTCTGCCGCGCGGGCCATTTAAAGAACCCCCGCCGCCTACTGGCGGCGGAGGAATGCCAACTCCCCCGGGAGGGCGGGAGGGGACCCCAAATAGCGGGACCCCCCGCCAAAAACGGAAGAGTTGGCATGTATGGTTTAAGGTCATGAGCCAGTCTGCTCTAATAATGATAAGGATGTACCGATGTCCCACATTATTACTCCACAATGAAATTGTTGACGGTTTAGTTGAATGATCTCTCTCAGTCTAATGTTTTGCAACATATCTGAACATTTCCTCTTCTCATTCGGCTAGAGCCTGTAGATCGGCACTGGAATATACCAAAAGAAGTCTGGGCATATTTATTGATCTTCAGTCTAAAGAGAGAGAAGCCAACGCTTGGTTAATGGCTGGAAAGATTTATTATATTTTGGGCCAAAATGAGCTGGTGGATCTGTATATTCAGGTATCTATATATATATATGTATGTATATGACATTGGTGGGTACAGCACTGATAAATGCTCATAGAATACTATTCCTACTATGTCTTTGTTTCACTATTCTGCTTGGTAAAGATTCACTGAACATGCTTTAAATGTTCTCTTCGTCTTTCCTTTCCTTATAATACGACTTTATCACCCTCTTACCTTCTTCACATATCATACTGATTGTATAAATTGCTAGATTGGATCAATGACTATAGAGTCTCCTTTGGCGATAGAACATACGTAGTCTACTTATGACCTCCACCTATAGGGTACATCCAGGCAACGAGTAAAATGTACTTGCTGGATTCTCGTCGATGACGCGGTTTTCAACAATAATTTCATGTGGATTTTGGTTGATTTTTTTTTTCCAGCAGTCCCATCATTTCTATGGGGTTTTGAATGCAGATCCACGTCCAAAACGACATACAAACATAACCCCAGTAGTAAATTTGTGGAATACGACAACGTTTTTTTTACTCTTAAAAACTGGATGACAAAATACGTTTTGTATGAACTAAAACACGTATATTCTATTAAGGTCAGTGGGGAGGATTTACTTTCGGTTTTAGACAAGTATTTCAAGTCAGAGTATGCATGGATGTACTCGTCGTGTGGACAAAGCCTTAGGGGCCTTCTTTATCTTAATATTTCATTCACTGACACTTAGCTCCCCATGTATGAAAACTGTCTAGGTCTAAATTTCACTTTGTTTTCCATAGCAACCAATCAGAGCGCCCCTCTCATTGTTCCAGAGCACTATATGGAATGAAAGGGGTGCTCTGATTGGTTGCTATGGAAAACAAAGTGAATTTTAGACCTAGACAGTTTTCATACATATGCCCCTTAAAGTAGACACCAGGAGGGACATGTATGAATGGGCGTCCAGTATTAAACTCCAGTATCAGGCGCATTACAGAGTGCCCGTGGCACTTTGTAATACGCCTGAGATCGGGTGGGGTGGGGGGGGGTGCTGGAGACGTGTTGCACTACAACAGTATGAAGCTACACATTTATATCTTCAGTAGGGCAAATCCAGGTGCATTACTGCTGGAACAGGTACAGCACTTTAAAAGTGGTTTACCTGAGCCTGAAGTGTCGCTTTGTAGCTAGAAAGCGCTAAATCTATGACCCGCAGCAGAACAGGTTCATAGATTCAGGCGCATTCTATGCTACAAATGTGTGCACAAAAAAAATGGCGACTGGGCGCCAAAAATCATACATTTCACCCCAGGTATGAAAGATCTGCTACTTTTGGAGAGACAATAGAGTCAAATAGAAATCATAACGACTACAATTAATGGTCTTTTCAAACAATACCTTCAGCAGAATCGGTAAGATAAGGTCACGCATTTGGTCAATATGGAGAAATAGAATTTCCAAATTTCTACTGATCCACAGAACAAACATTTGATCTGCCATCAGTGCACGGACAGGAGCCTATTCCTGGCTGTGCATTTTTGACAAGGAATAAGTAAGGAACTGATATCGAAAAGTTTATATCATCCTAAAAATGACTTTTCAAACCCTGGTTTTTATATTTACTGCTAAGTTATTTAATTGGAGGTGATAACAAGCCATTGGGTTGGCAACAGATTTGATGTGGGTATAAATCAGGGAGTGAAGACAAAGGGATTTTGAGTTCTTCACCCTAAAAACACTTGTCTCACTACATTGATTCATCTTACCTCAGTCCTGTTTTCTTGGTTTAACTTTGAATTCAGGGGCGTGTCTACTGGCTTCTACTAGGCTGCAGTAGAAGCCAGGTCTGTAGCTATAGCAACCGGTGCTGGCAGCCTATCAGGAGAGATTAAACAGGTCTATAGCTATAGTGACCTGAGGAGCTGATGCAGCCCATACAAGAGGGGATATCTAGGAATAGGTAGGACACTGTTAATGGACATATATTGTAAAGTGACTTGTTTTTGAAAGAACTTTACATAAAAGGCAATTCTTGTAGTGAGACATCCCCTTTAAAGGTGGTGTTTCCATCTAATACATTTGTAGCCTACTCATAGGATACGCCATAAATGTCCCACCTCTGTGATTCACACCTATCTTTGGAACAGGCCCCTGACTGTCTCCATACAGACCCGAGAGATGAGGTGGTTGTGTACAGGTCCCACCGCCTGTCTATTGCTGAGTAGATCAGTTTCCCTTAGCTATCCACTAAATAAAAACACTTTTTGATCCCTAAGGCTACATTATCAGATACTGAGGTACAGCGTCCAATTTGTGATGCAAAGAATTTAAGATGATTAAACTGTGCACCTACTACTCTGGGTCACATCCCTGGTGGCCTAGTGTCCACTGGTTACTGACCACGTTCCTGGCATCCAGGGATTAAATGCACCAAGTGGAGCTACTTAGTGGCTCAATGTCCAATGTACCGTAGTAGTGTAATGCTCTTCTCCATGTTTTACATTGGTTCCATTACTGGACTTCAGGGGATACATTTTCTTCTATATACTTCTTCTAAGATACTAGGTCTTATTTCAATGACTCCAAATATACTGTTGTGACACCTCCAAGAATGTCAGGCATTTCTTCTAATAAACAGCTTAATATACACTTTACATTATCTCTGCATTGGGGGCAGTGACAAAACATGTAAATTTCTATAGAACATAATCCATTTCTTTTTATTATGTATACAATGTATATATGCTATGTATATATCTCCTTTCAGGTAGCTCAGAATGTGGCTCTGTGCACCGGGGATCCACAGCTGGGCATGCAGCTGTATGAAGCTAGCGGAGATATATTCTTCAATGGAACCAGTGACAGAAATAAGGCAACCACCTTCTACAGGGCGAGTATAAAGTTCTCCATAGTTGTATGATGTGCTCTATAACTGGGGTAGTCCTTTCCCAGACAATTACTAGGAGGTAATGTTATTTACAGAACATGTGCTTTCTACTCGTGACCTGGACCTTACCTGATCCCCCTGAAGCAGTCACATAGAGTAGGTGGCTGCCAGTGTGTTTGGCCCTCTCCACTGAAGTCCATGGGAATTATGCTGGGACTCCCTTAGACGTTATAAGATAAATACACATCTTCATCCGTTCTTAGCTGTATACCATTGTAGATCAGGGACCACTGTAGTCCTGGAAAGTGGGGGTCCCAGGGGGAGGGAGCATATACAGAGTGGCAGCAGGGGGGTTACCTGGACTTCCATCCTCTTCTGTAAAAAAAAAAAAAAGTGCAGTTTTATCATTACTTTTCTAAAACAACATTTTTAATACAATTTTGCTAGTCATCTCATACAGGTTTCTCGATAGATAGATATTAGATAGATAGATAATAAATAGATATTAGATAGATATTAGATAGTGTAAGGCCGCAGCTGGGAAGGTCTGCGATGGATTGTATATCCCAGCCAGGTTCTGGGCGTATGCCTGGAGAGAACAAGATACATGCCACCAAGGTAAGAAGCCTTGGTGGAGTGAAAGGCCATTGTTAAATAGGTGTCAGCAGTACAGACTGTCGACATACATTTAAGTTGTCTGTTAGTATGGCTACCAGCCATTCCCGGGTCGGGCTTTCATTGGGAGTAAGCATAGAGCAGGGTGGGTGCTGACTCCCCATGACTCCAATCCGGGTTGTACCGGTGGTATATAACGTCAGCAGGTAAGCTGACTGGGCGAGCGGCATCTCCAGTCTACCTTCTGGGCTGGAGACATTCACACTGGTGGAAGCTACACCATCTCCCAAAGTGCTAGTGAGGGAACTACACCTGTGTATAGTAAGCGCTCAGATGAGCAGGGGTTTTGTTTATGTTTATATGTTTGCTGTGCATGTATTGCCATACGTTTTTGTTCTGCTGGTGAAAGAAACACACGGAAGCAAGACACCGTTTGAACCAGATATCTGCCTCTGTCTCATGCCTGAAGGACTTGTGAGTGATCCCAGAGCTGTGCAAGCTCACAATAGATATTAGATAGATAGATAGATAGATAGATAGATAGATAGATATTAGATAGATAGGTATTAGATATAGACATTAGATAGATAGATAGATAGATAGATAGATAGATATTAGATATAGATATTAGATAGATAGATAGATAGATAGATATGAGATAGATATGAGATAGATAGATAGATAGATAGATAGATATTAGATAGACGGATATGAGATAGATAGATAGATAGATATTAGATAGACGGATATGAGATAGATAGATAGATAGATAGATAGATATTAGATAGACGGATATGAGATAGATAGATAGATAGATATTAGATAGACGGATATGAGATAGATAGATAGATAGATAGATATTAGATAGACGGATATGAGATAGATAGATAGATAGATAGATATTAGATAGACGGATATGAGATAGATAGATAGATAGATAGATATTAGATAGACGGATATGAGATAGATAGATAGATAGATAGATATTAGATAGACGGATATGAGATAGATAGATAGATAGATAGATATTAGATAGACGGATATGAGATAGATAGATAGATAGATAGATATTAGATAGACGGATATGAGATAGATAGATAGATAGATATTAGATAGACGGATATTAGGTAGAGAGATAGATAATAGATATTGTATAGACGGATATGAGATAGATAGATAGATAGATAGATATTAGATAGAGATATATGAGATAGATAGATAGATAGATAATAGTAGATATTAGATAGACGGATATGAGATAGATAGATAGATAGATAGATAGATATTAGATAGACGGTATGGGTAGTAGATAGATAGATAGATAGATATTAGATAGACGGATATGAGATAGATAGATAGATAGATAGATAGATAGATATTAGATAGACGGATATGAGATAGATAGATAGATAGATAGATAGATATTAGATAGACTGATATGAGATAGATAGATAGATAGATATTTTTCAGACCATAAGACACACCTACGTTTCAGAGGAGGAAAATAGGAAAAAAAAAAGAATCTGAAGCAAAAAGTCCGGGCTGAGTGTACTTTTTATTGCTACCATTTTGGGATAGATGCGAATTTTTGATCACTTTTTATTTCAGTTTTTTTGGGATAT
>JAODAL010061401.1:0-20341 GCA_025379985.1 Phyllomedusa bahiana | reverse complement strand
ACCTAATAATAACCTGCGGTGATGACAAAATTGCTGTATTCAAAATTAAGTGCAAGGTGGCTCTATGAAAAAAGCTGGACTGCGCCAAAGTGAAAAACACGTAATTAAATTGTGTACGGATAAAAAAAGTTTGTTTTTGCAACTATAAATACACCTGCGGTGACTCCCAAAATTGCTGTTTTCAAATTTAAGTGCAAGGTGGCTCTATGGACAAAGCTGGATTGCGCCAAAGTGAAAAACACGTTTTAAAATTTTGTGTACGATAACAAACGGTGGTTTTTTAAACCCTTTATAAATAAAACCTGCAGTGACTACAAATATCTTTATTCAAATTTAAGTGCAAGGTTGCACCTATAAATACACCTGCGGTGACTACAAAATTGCTGTATTCAAATTTAAGTGCAAGGTGGCTCTATGAACAAAGCTGGACTGCGCCAAAGTGAAAAACACGTAATTAAATTGTGTACGGATAACAAACGGTGGTTTTTGCACCTATAAATACACTTGCGGTGACTACAAAATTGCTTTATTCAAATTTAAGTGCAAGGTTGCACCTATAAATACACCTGCGGTGACTACAAAATTGTTGTATTCAAATTTAAGTGCAAGGTGGCTCTATGAACAAAGCTGGACTGCGCCAAAGTGAATAACACGTAATTAAATTGTGTACGGATAACAAATGGTGGTTTTTGCACCTATAAATACACCTGCGGTGACTACAAAATTGCTGTATTCAAATTTAAGTGCAAGGTGGCTCTATGAACAAAGCTGGACTGCGCCAAAGTGAAAAACATGTAATTAAATTGTGTACGGATAACAAAAGGTTGTTTTTGCAACTATAAATACACCTGCGGTGACGACAAAATTGCTGTATTCAAATTTAAGTGCAAGGTGGCTCTATGAACAAAACTGGGCCGCACCAAAGTAAAAAAAAACACCTATTTGAAATGTATACGGATAATAAAAGGTGGTTTTTGCACCTATAAATACACCTGCGGTGACTACAAAATTACTGTATTCAAATTTAAGTGCAAGGTGGCTCTATGAACAAAGCTGGACTGCGCCAAAGTGAAAAACACGTAATTAAATTGTGTACGGATAACAAACGGTGGTTTTTGCACCTATAAATACACTTGCGGTGACTACAAAATTGCTGTATTCAAATTTAAGTGCAAGGTTGCACCTATAAATACACCTGCGGTGACTACAAAATTGCTGTATTCAAATTTAAGTGCAAGGTGGCTCTATGAACAAAGCTGGACTGCGCCAAAGTGAAAAACACGTAATTAAATTGTGTACGGATAACAAACGGTGGTTTTTGCACCTATAAATATACCTGCAGTGACTACAAAATTGCTGTATTCAAATTTAAGTGCAAGGTTGCACCTATAAATACACCTGCGGTGACTACAAAATTGCTGTATTCAAATTTAAGTGCAAGGTGGCTCTATGAACAAAGCTGGACTGCGCCAAAGTGAAAAACACGTAATTAAATTGTGTACGGATAACAAACGGTGGTTTTTGCACCTATAAATAGTGTTGAGCGATTTTTATCGACAAAGTTGAAATCGGCAAGGTTTTTATGGTGATCGAAATTTCCAGATCATGCGATAATTAAGGTTAAAATCTGTGCATCATCTATTAAGATCGCGCCTTTTTCGGCGCTTCCTGTAATTTTGGCTGCCAGCAAATCAGATTACAGAATAGAGCAGGGTGAGATGTGTGTGTGACGTCATGACTGGGATGTGTTTGGTTGCGATTGGCTGGAAAAATCACATGACCTCGTTTTACATAGAACAGCGTTTCCTGTTTCAGCCTCAGTGTCTCTCAGCGTCTCATAGGGATAGGACCTGCGCTCTGCTGTGGCCAAACAGCTCAGCGAAAATTAGTCTATTTCTGCACAGAGAAAACCTCTACTATTAGCTGTGATCCTTCCAATTTAGTTAGATTAGAGATTTGAACATTTTATGTAGTTAGCTAGAGAATTTTAAAGCAGCATCTACCGCTGTAAATTCACGGCGAGAGGTGCGGGGGGTGGGGCCCTGCGGGCGAACACAGACAAGCTCTATCTATAAAGAACACTGGATAAAGTTCACCAAGACTTAGTGTAGACATTGTAGTGGAATATCTTTATTATTAACAGTTTGCTATTGAAATATTTCCTGGATATTGGGCAGCCTGAACTTATATTGGATACACATCATTTCTAGTAACTGCAGGTCTCTTTGTTAGCTGCAAAACTCCACTTTTTATTATCAGTATACATTTCAGAAGGTGTTCATTTTCAATTTTACCCATTACACCTGTGACTGTTGATAATCCACCTTGCAGTTAAATTACAATCCAGCAATCTTGTAGTCGCACAGGTTTGTTTGTTGCCAAAAAATACCGTGTATCGTACGAAAACATCACAGTTACGTGTTTTTGACTTTTGCGCACTCAGCATTGTTCATTGACGCAGCATCTACGTAAATCAAAAAACAGCAATTCTATATTCACCACAGGTGAATTGAAAGGTGCAAAAAATACCGTTTTTTCTATCAACACATTACAGTTTAGTTTTTTGACTTTTGCACACCCAGCATTGTTCATTGACGCAGCATCTACGTAAATCTTAAAACAGCAATTCTATATTCACCACAGGTGAATTGAAAGGTGAAAAAAATACCGTGTATTATACGAAAACATAACAGATACAGACATAACAGACTCCTTTTCCCGGCACTGTTTAATGGTCATACTGCGGTCCAGGACAGGTATAGTCAATGTCCGGTGAAACTAAAATGGTGGTTGAAAGACTCCTTTTTCCGGCACTTTTTAAATGTGGGGGTCATGCAGGTTTGGGGCTCATGCTGTGGCCCAGGACAGGAATAATTCAATGTCCAGTTCAAGTAAGATGATGGTTCAAATCATACTGCCTTCTGGCACTTTTTCAATTTGTGGGTGATGCAGGTTTAAGGGTCAGGCTGTGGTACAAGACAGGGATAGTAAATGGTCTGTGACTTTTTTTCTGTGACTTTTATAACCTAAGTGTGTTGCCTGAGATGTAGCACGTATCCATTTGACTGTTGTGGATGTTAATTTCAGCTTCTCCAGCCTTGTTTGGGTGTAATAATGAAGGTGTTGTTGCTCTCCCATAGACTTTAATGGTCATCGCTCATAATCGATGCTCACTATCGAAAAACATTATCGATAGCGGCCGACTATCGACTAATCTCGATTGCCAACGCAATCGCTCAACACTACCTATAAATACACTTGCAGTGACTACAAAATTGCTGTATTCAAATTTAAGTGTAAGGTTGCACCTATAAATACACCTGAGGTGACTACAAAATTGTTGTATTCAAATTTAAGTGCAAGGTGGCTCTAATGAACAAGCTGGTCTTGCGCAAAGTGATAACACGTATTAAATTGCTTGTTACGGATAACTAATGGTGGTTTTTGCACCTATAAATATACCTGCGGTAAATAAAAATTGTTGTATTCAAATTTAAGTGCAAGGTGGCTTTATGAACAAAGCTGGACTGCGCCAAAGTGAAAACAAGTAATTAAATTGTGTACGGATAACAAAAGGTTGTTTTGCAACTATAAATACACCTGCGGTGATGACAAAATTGCTGAATTCAAATTTAAGTGCAAGGTGGCTCTATGAACAAAACTGGGCCGTACCAAAGTAGAAAAAACACCTATTTGAAATGTATACGGATAATATAAGGTGTTTTTTGCACCAATAAATACACCTGCGGTGACTTACAAAATTGCTGTTTCAAATTTAATGACTGCAAGGTGGCACTATGGACAAAGGCTGGAACTACGCCAACGTGAAAAACACGTATGTAAATTGTGTACGGATGACAAACGGTGGTTTTTGCACCTATAAATACACTTGCGGTGACTACAAAATTGCTGTGTTCAAATTTAAGTGCAAGGTTGCACATATAAATACACCTGCGGTGACTACAAAATTGCTGTATTCAATTTAAAGTGCAAGTTGCTCTTATGAACAAAACTGTAGGCCGCAACAATAGTAAAAAAAAAACACTTATTTGATTAATGTCTTAAGGATAATAAACTGGTTGTTTTTGCACATATAATACAATGCGGTGACGGACAAAATTGCTGTTTTCAAATGTAAGTGCAAGGTGGCTCTATGTACAAAAGTGGACTGCGACAAAGTGAAAAAACACGTATTAAATTGTGTACGGATAACTATCAGTGGTTTTGTGCACCTTTAAATACACTTGCGGTGACTACAAGAAATTGCTGTATTCAAATTTAAGTGCAAGGTGTGCACTAAAATACACTGCGGTGACTACAAAAATTGCTGTATTCCAAAATTTAAGTGCATGGTGGTTCTCTGAACAACAGTCTGGACTGCGCCAAATTGAAAAACACGTATTAAATTATGTACGGATAACAAAGGATGTTTTTGCTGCACCTAGAATAAACCTGCGGTGACGACAAAATTGCTGTATTCAAATTTAAGTGCAAGGTGGCTCTATGAACAAAGCTGGACTGCGCCAAAGTGAAAAACACGTAATTAAATTGTGTACGGATAACAATCAGTGGTTTTTGCACCTATAAATACACTTGCGGTGACTACAAAATTGCTGTATTCAAATTTAAGTGCAAGGTTGCATCTATAAATACACCTGCGGTGACTACAAAATTGCTGTATTCAAATTTAAGTGCAAGTTGGGGCTCTACTGGATAAAAGCTCTACTGCGCAAGTGAAAACACGTAATTCAATTGTGTACGGATAACAAACGGTGGTTTTTGCAACTATAAATATACCCTGCACTCGGTATAACTACAAAATTGCTGTATTCAAATTTAAGTGCCAGGTGGTTCTATGAACAAAGCTGGACTCGCGCCACAAGTGAAAAACCGTAATTAAAATGTGTAAGGATAAACAAACGAAGTTTTTGCACTCTCATAAATACACTTAGGGTGACTAAAAAATTGCTGTATTCAAATTTAAATGCAAGGTGGCTCTATGAACAATGCTGGACTGCGCCAAAGTGAAAGACGCGTAATTAAATTGTGTACGGATAACAAAAGGTTGTTTTTGCAACTATAAATACACTTACGGTGCGAACCAAAATTGCTGTATTCAAATTTTAGTGCAGGTGGTCTATGAACAAAGCTGGACTGCGGCAAAGTGAAAAACACGTAATTAAATTGTAAATTGTGTACGGATAACAAAGGTTGTTTTTGCAATTATAAATTACAACCTCGTGTCGACAAATTGCTGTATTCAATTTTAAGAGCTAGGTTGGCTTATGAACAAAGCGGGACTGCGCCAAAGTGAAATACACGGTAATAAAATTGTATAAGAATAAAAACAATCAGTGGTTGGTTGCACCTATAAATACACCATTGTGCGGTGACTACAAAATTGCTGTATTCAAAATTTAAGTGCAAAGGTTGCTCTGCACCTATAAATACACCTGCGGTGACGACAAAATTGCTGTATTCAAGTTTAAATGCAAGGTTGGCTCTTGAACAAGCTGGACTGCGCCCAAAGTGAAAAACACGTAATTAAATTGTGTACAGATAACAAACGGAGGTTTTTGAACCTATTAGAATATACTTGCAGTGATCTACAAATTGCAGTTATTCAAATTTAAGTGATAAGGTTCTTTTGAACCTATAAATCACCTGTGTGTAGACTACAAAATTGTCGTATTCAAAATTTAAGTGCATGGTGGCTCTTATGAACAAAAAACTGGGCTGCACCAAAGTAAAAAAAAAAAACAATTTGAAATGTTTACGGATAATAAAAGGTGTTTTTTTCACCTATAAATACACCTGCGGTGACTACAAATTTGCGTATTCAATTTAAGGTGCAAGGTGGCTCTGATGAACAAAGCTGGACTGCGCCAAAGTGAAAAAACACGTAATTAAATTGTGTACGTGATAAAAAAAAGGTTTGTTTATGCATCTATAAATACACCTGCGGTGTCGGACTAAATTTGCTGTATTCAAATTTAAAGGTTGGGCAAGGTGGCTCCTATAACAAACTGGACTGCGCCAAGTGAAAAAACACGTAATTAAATTGTGTACGGATAACAATCAGTGGTTTTTACACCTATAAATACACTTGCGGTGACTACAAAATTGATGTATTCAAATTTAAGTGCAAAGGTTGCCACTATAAAGTACACCTGTGGTGACTACAAAATGCTGTATTCAGATTTAAGCTGCATGGTGGATGGCTCTATGAACAAAGTGGACTGGCCAAAGTGAAAAACACGAAATTAATTTGTGTAGGATACAAAATGTTGTTTTGCAACCTATAAATTCCACTTGCGGTTGACTAAAAAATGCTTGTATTCAAATTTAATTGCAAAGTGGTTCTATGAAACAAAGCAGGACTGCGCAAAGTGAAAAACACGTAATTAATTGTGTAAGGATAAACAAACGGTTGTTTTGCACCTATAAATACACCTGCGGTGACGACAAAATTGCTGTATTCAAATTTAAGTGCAAGGTGGCTCTATGAACAAAGCTGGACTGCGCCAAAGTGAAAAACACGTAATTAAATTGTGTACGGATAACAATCAGTGGTTTTTGCACCTATAAATACACTTGCGGTGACTACAAAATTGCTGTATTCAAATTTAAGTGCAAGGTTGCACCTATAAATACACCTGCGGTGACTACAAAATTGCTGTATTCAAATTTAAGTGCAAGGTGGCTCTATGAAGACTAGCTGGACTGCGCCCAAGTGAAAAAAACAGTAATTATATTGTGTTCGAGATAACATAACTGTTGTTTTTGCAACTATAAATATACCTACGGTGACTACAAAATTGCTGTATTCAAATTTAAGTGCAAGGTGGCTCTATGAACAAAACTGGGCCGTACCAAAGTAAAAAAAAAACACCTATTTGAAATGTTTATCAGGATAATACATGGTGGTTTTTGCACCTATAACTAACACCTGCGGTGACAACAAAATTGCTGTATTCAAAGTAAGTGCAAGGTGGCTCTTGACAAAAGATGGACTGCGCCAAAGTGAGAAACACGTAATTAAATTGTGTACGGATATAACAATCCGTGGTTTTTGCACCTATAAATACACTTGCGGTGACTACAAAATTGCTATATTCAAATTTAAGTGCAAGGTTGCACCTATAAATACACCTGCGGTGACTACAAAATTGCTGTATTCAAATTTAAGTGCAAGGTGGCTCTATGAACAAAACTGGGCCGCACCAAAGTAAAAAAAACACCTATTTGAAAGTTTACAGATAATAAAATGTGGTTTTGGCACCTATAAATACACTGCGGTGACTACAAAATTGCTGTATTTCAAATTAAAGTGGCAAGGTGGCTCTGATGAACAAAGATTGGATGCACAAAGTGAAAACAACACGTAAATAATTTGTTGTACGGATAAACAAAAGGTTGTTTTTGCACTATAAAATACACCTGCGTGATGTGGACCACAAATTGTGTATTCAAATTTATGTGCAAGGTGTCTTATGAGCAAAGATGGGACTGCGCCCAAAGTGAAAAAACACAATGTAATTAATTGTATACGGATAACAATCAGTGGTTTTTGCACCTATAAATACACTTGCGGTGACTACAAAATTGCTATATTCAAATTTAAGTGCAAGGTTGCACCTATAAATACACCTGCGGTGACTACAAAATTGCTGTATTCAAATTTAAGTGCAAGGTGGCTCTATGAACAAAGATGGACTGCGCCAAAGTGAAAAGCACGTAATTAAATTGTGTACGGATAACAAACGGTGGTTTTTGCACCTATAAATACTTGCCGCACCAAAGTAAAAAAAACACCTATTTCAAATGTATACGGATAATAAAAGGTGTTTTTTGCACCTATAAATACACCTGCGGTGACTACAAAATTGCTGTATTCAAATTTAAGTGCAAGGTGGTTCTATGAACAAAGCTGGACTGTGCCAAAGTGAAAAACACGTAATTAAATTGTTTACGGATAACAAACGGTGGTTTTTGCACCTATAAATATACCTGCAGTGACTACAATATTGCTGTATTCAAATTTAAGTGCAAGGTTGCACCTATAAATTACAACTGTGTGTGAATCAAAATCTACTGTATTCAAGTTTAAGATGCAAAGGTGGCTCTATGAAACAAAGCTGTGGACTGCGCCAATGTGAAAAACACGTAATTAAATTGTGTACAATACAATACGGTGGTTTTGCACCTATAAATTATACCAGGCAGTGACTACAATATTGTGTATTCAAATTTAAGTGCAAGGTTGCACCTGATATAAATTACACCTGTGGTGGACTACAAAATTGCTGTATTCAAATTAAGTGCAAGGATGTGGGATCTATGAATACAAAACCTGGGCTGCCAAAGTAAAAAAAAACACCTATTTGGAAAAGGTTACGGGATAATAAAAGGTGGTTTTTGCACTATATACACCTGCGTTGACTACAAATTTGCTGTATTACAAATTTAGTGACAAGGTGGCTCTTATGAACAAAGCTGTCGACTGCGCCCCAAGTGAAAAAACACGTAATAATTAAATTGTTGTACGGATAAAAAAGTTTGTTTCTGCATCTGATTAATACACTGCGGGTGACGACAAAATTTGCTGTATTCAAATTTAAGTGACAAGGTGGCTCTTATGAACAAGATGGACTTAGCCAAAACGTGAAAAAAACACGTAATTATTGTGTAAGGATAACAATCAGTGGTTTTTCACATACTAAATACAATTGCGGTGACTACAAAATTGCAGTATTCAAATTTAAGTGCAAGGTTGCACCTAATAAAATACTCCTGTGGTGAACTACAATCTCTGCACGCGTTCTCACTATTTACAGTGCAAGCGTGGCTCTGATGAACAATGCTGGACTGCGCCCAAGTGAAACAACACGAAATTATATTGTGAAGGATACACAAAAATGTTGTTTTGCACCTATAAACTACACCTGCTGCGAGTGATCCAAAAAATGCTCGTATTCAAATTTAATTGCAAATGGCTCTATGAACAAAAGCCAGGGCTGCACCGCACACTAAAGTGCTCTATCCTAAAACACGTAATTAAAATGTGTACGGATAACAAAAGTTGTTTTGTGCAACCTATAAATATACCTGCGGTGCCGACACATAAATTGTATGTATTCAAAATTAAAG
Organism: Phyllomedusa bahiana; assembly: GCA_025379985.1. Lineage (NCBI taxonomy): Eukaryota > Metazoa > Chordata > Amphibia > Anura > Hylidae > Phyllomedusa > Phyllomedusa bahiana. The sequence continues at coordinate 11,191 of JAODAL010061401.1, read as the reverse complement.
TGCAAGGTGGCTAATGAACAAAGCTGGACTGCCGCCAAGTGAAAAACACGTAAATAAATTGTGTACGGACTAACAATCAGTGGTTTTTTTTTTGCACCTATAAATACACTGCGGTGACTACATAATTGCGTGTATTCAAATTTAAGTGGAAGGTTGCACCCTCATTAAATACACCTGCGGTGACTACAAAAATTGCTGTATTCAAATTTAGTGCAAGTTGGCTTATGAATAAAGCTGGACTGCGCCAAAGTGGAAAACACGTAATTAAATTGTGTAGGATAAACAAAACGGTGGTTTTTGCAACTATAAATATTCTTGCGGTGACTACAAATTGTGTATTCAAAAATTTACGTGCAACGGTGGCTCTCATGTAACAAACTGGTGCCGACAACAAAGTAAAAAAAAAAAACACCTATTTGAAATGTTTACGGATAATACATGGTGGTTTTTGCACCTATAAATACACCTGCGGTGACAACAAAATTGCTGTATTCAAATGTAAGTGCAAGGTGGCTCTATGAAACAAAGGTGGACTGGCCAAAGTGAAAACACGTAATTAAATTGTGTACGGATAAACAATCCAGTGGTTTTTTTGCACCTATAAATACACTTCGGTGGACTACAAAATTGCTGTATTAAAATTTAAGTGCAAGGTTCTGCACCTATAAATACCCCTGCTGGTGACTTCAAAATTGCCTGTATTCAAATTTATGTCAAGGTGGCTCTATGAACAAAAAACTGGGCGCACCAAACGTACAAAAAACACACTATCTGAAATGTTTACAGATAAATAAAGTTGGTTTTGGCCCTATCAAATACACGCGCGTGACTACAACATCTGCTGTATTCAAATTTAAGTGCAAGGTGGCTTATGAACAAAGTGGACTGCACCAAAGTGAAAAACACGTAACTAAATTGTGTACGGATAACAAAAGGTTGTTTTTGCACCTATAAATAACCTGCGCGTGACAACAAAATTGCTGTTTTTTTTATTCAATATAAGATGCATGCGTGTTCTTATGAACAAAGATGGACTGCGCCTCAGTGAAAAAACACGTTAATTAAATTTGTATACGGATAACAATCAGTGGTTTTTTGCACCTATAAATACATTGCTGGTTGACTCAAAATTGCTATATTCAAATTTAAGTGCAAGGTTCCACCTATAAATACACCTGCGGTGACTACAAAATTGCTGTATTCAAATTTAAGTGCAAGGTTGCACCTATAAATACACCTGTGGTGACTTCAAAATTGCTGTTTTCAAATTTAAGTGCAAAGGGTGGCTCCTATGAACAAGAGGACTGGCGCCAAATTGAAAAACACGTAATTAAATTGTGTACGGGAATAACAAACGGGTATTGGTTTTGCACCTATAAATATTGCCGCACCAAATTAAAAAAAAACACACTATTTTAAATGTATACGGATTAATTAAAAGGTGCGGTTTTTTTTGCTCCTACTAAAAATACACCTGCGGTGACTACAATAATTTGCATGAATTCAATTTAAGTTGCAAGGTGATATTGGTTCTATGAACAAAGCTGGACTGTGCCAGAATGAAAAAAACAAGTAATTAAATTGTTTACGGATAAACAAAAAGGTGTTTTTGCACCTATAAAATATACCTGCGAGTGAATACAAAATTGCTGTATTCAATTTAAGTGCCAAAGGTTGCTACCTTATAAATACACTGTGGTGACTACAAAATACGCCTCCGTATTCAAGTTTAAAAGCAGGGTGGCTCTCACCTCGCAAAAAGCTGGGATGCGCATCAGTGAAAAACAATAAATCTCCCCATACGTAACTTCAATTGTGTACAGATAACAAACCGTGGTTTTTTGCACTATTAAATTACCTGCAGTGACTACAAAATTGCTGTATTCAATTTAAGTGCAAGGTTGCACCTATTAAATTAACCTGTGGTGACTACAAATTGCTGTTTCAAATTTAAGTGACAAGGTGGCTATATGAACAAAAACTGGCTGCACCAAAGTAAAAAAAAAAACACTTATTTGAAATGTTCTATACGGTTATCTACTCCCTCTCCCCGGTGGTCCTCTTTGCACCCATAATTAAACTGCGGGGTACGCTTCATCAATTGTGTATTCAAAACTTTATGTGCAAGGTGACTCTCCCCCCCCCCCCCACCCTGAACAAAAGCTGCTGATGCGCCTAAAGTGAAAACAAGTAATTAAATTGTGTACGGTATAAAAAAGTTTGTTTCTGCATCTTTAATACACCTGGCGGTGAACGACAAAAATTGTGTATTCAAATTTAAGTGCAAGGTGGCTCTATGAACAAAGCTGACTGCGCCAAAGTGAAATAAAACGTTAAATTAAATTGTGATACGGATAACTATCAGTGGTTTTTACCTATAAATACCTTGCGGTGTCTTACAAAAAATTGCTGTATTCAAATTTATGTTGCCAAGGTTTGACCTATAAATAACCTGTGGTGACTCAAAATTGCTGTATTCAAATTTAAGTGCACAGGTGGGCTCTATGAACAAAGATGGACTGCGCCAAAGTGAAAAAACACGAAATTAATTGTTGTAAGGATTACAACAATGTTGTTTTTGCACCTAATAAATTCACTTGCGGTGACTAAAAATGCTTGTATTCAAATTTAATTGCAAAGGGCTCTATGAACTTCTCGACTGGTACTGCCGCACAAAGTGAAACAACGTAATTAAATTGGTGTACGGATAAAAAGGTTGTTTTTGCACCTATAAATTATACCTGCGGTGAGACAAAGTTGTTGTATTTATTAAGTGCAAGGTGCTCTATGAACAAAGGCTGGACCCCCTGGCCCAAAGTTCGGAAAAAAGTTAATTAAATTGTGTACGGATTAACAATCAGTGGTTTTTGCCACCTATAAATACACTTGCGGGGTGACTACAAAATTGCTGTTTTCAAATCTAAGAGCAAGGTTGCTCCTATAAATAACCTGCGGTGCTACAAATTTGATTTGTATTCAAATTTGAAGTGGCCAAGTGGCTCTTTGAACCAAATCTGGCCGCACACAAAGTAAAAAAAAACACCTATTTGAAATGTTTACGGATAATAAAAGGTGGTTTTTGCACCTATCAATAAACCTGCGGTGACTACAAAATTGCTGTATTCAAATTCAAGTGCAAGGGGACTCTGTGAACAACGCTGGACTGCACCAAAGTTAAAACACGTAAACTAAATTGTGTACGGATAAACAAAAGGTTGTTTTTGCACTATAATTACACAGCCGGTGACAACAAAATTGCTGTATTCAAAATTATTAAAAGTGTGGCAAGGTGTCTCTGTAGGACAATAGCTGGACTGCGCACAAAGTGGAAAAACACGTTAACTTAAATGTTATACGGATAACACTCATTGTTTCTTTGCACTATAAATACACTTGCAGTGACTACAAAATTGCTGTATTCAAATTTAAGTGCAAGGTTGCACGTATAAATACACCTGCGGTGACTACAAAATTGCTGTATTCAAATTTAAGTGCAAGGTTGCGCCTATAAATACACCTGCGGTGACTACAAAATTGCTGTATTCAAATTTAAGTGCAAGGTGGCTCTATGAACAAAGCTGGACTGCGCCAAAAAACAAAAACTAGTAATTAAATTGCTGTACGGATAAACAAACGGTGGTTTTTGCACTCTATAATACTTGCAGATCGTAATAGTAAAAAAAACACTATTTCAAATGTATACGGATAATAAAAGGATGTTTTTTGCACTATTAAATACAACTGCCGGTGACTAACAAATTGCTGTATTCATTTTAAGTGCAATGTGGTTCTATGAACCAAGAAGCTGGGACTGTGCCAAAATGAAAAACACGTAATAAAATTGTTTACGGATAAACAACACGTGGTTTTTGCACTATATAGTTTTACACTTGCGGTGATTACAAAATTGCTGTATTCAAATTTAAGTGCAAGATTGCACCTATAAATACACCTGCGGTTGGACTACACCAAATTTCGACTGTGTTAAAATTTAAGTGCAAAGGTGGCTCTATGAACAAAGATGGTCTTCGACCAAAGTGAACAAAAACACGTAATTATATTGTGTACGGATAAAAACGATGGTTTTTGCACCTATAAATAACCTTGCGGAGACTACAAAATTGCTTTATTCAAATTTAAGTGCAAGGTTGCATCTATAAATACACCTGCGGTGACTACAAAATTGCTGTATTCAAATTTAAGTGCACAGGTGGGATATATGATCAAATACTGGGCCGCAACAAAGAGTAAAAAAAACACCTATTTGAAATGTTTGGATATAAAAGGTGTTTTTGCACCTAAAATACACCTGCGGTGACTACAAAATTGCTGTATTCAAATTTTAACGTGCAAGTGGCTCTATGAAACAAAACTGGGCCGCACCAAAGGTAAAAAAACACCTATTTGAAATGTTTACGGATAATAAAAGGTGGTTTTGGGCAACTATAAATACACGTGCGGTGACTCAAAATTGCTTGTATGCAAATTTAAGTGCAAGGTGGCTCTATGAACAAGCATGGAATGCACCAATGTGAAAAACACGTACTAATTGTGTACGGATAACAAAAGAGTTGTTTTTGCACCTATAATTACACCTGCGGTGACAACAAATTTGCTGTATTCAAATTTAAGAGCAAGGTGGCTTATGAAACAAAGCTGGATGCGCCCAAAGTGAAAATCACGTAACTAAAATTGTGTACGGATAACAATCAGTGGTTTTTGCACCTATAAATACACTTGCGGTGACTACAAATTTGCTGTATTCAAATTTAAGAGCAAGGTTGCATCAATAAATACACCTGCGGTGACTACAAATTTGCTGTATTCAGAATTTAAGTAGCAAGGTGGCTATATGAACAAAGGTGGACTGCGTCCAAAGTGAAAAACAATGTAGAATTGTAAATAGCTGTGTCGGTTACAAAACGGTGGTTTTTGCACCTATAAATACACTTGCGGTGACTACAAAATTGCTTTATTCAAATTTAAGTGCAAGGTTGCACCTATAAATACACCTGCGGTGACTAAAAAATTGCTGTGTTCAAATTTAAATGCAAGGTGGCTCTATGAACAAAGCTGGACTGCGCCAAAGTGAAAAACACGTAATTAAATTGTGTACGGATAACAAAAGTTTGTTTGTGCACCTATAAATACACCTCTGGTGACGACAAAATTACTTTTTTCAAATTTAAGTGCAAGGTGGCTCTATGAACAAAGCTGTGACTGAGCTCCCCATGTGGAAAAACAAGTAATTAAATTGTATACGGATAACTATCAGTGGTTTTTGCACCTATAAATACACTTGCGGTGACTACAAAATTGCTATATTCAAATTTAAGTGCATTGTTTGTGCACTATAAATACACCTGCAGTTTGGACTACATATTGCTATCGTATTCAAATTAATGCTAAGGTGGCTATATGAACAAAGCTTGGGACGCGCAAAGGGAAAAACACGTAATTAAATTGTGTAGGCTAACAAACGGTGGTTTTGCAACTTTTAATTATACCTGCGGTGACTACAATATTGCTGTATCAAATTTAAGTGCAGGTGGCTTCCTATGGGTACTAAATACTGGGACGCACAAAGTAAAACAAAAACACCTATTTTGAAATGTTTACGGACTTTTTAAAGGTGGTTTTTGCACCTATTATTTCTACTGCAGGTGTCGTATATAAAATTGCTGTATGCATAATTTAGGCTTAGGTGGCGCTTTGTTTCAAATGCTGGTCTGAGCCACTAAGTGATTTTATCGTGATTTGTATAGGGGTTCGGTAGAACTAAAGGGGGTGTTTGCTAGTTTATTGTAATCACGGACGGGGTGGATATATATGGCGGTATTCAAAATTTAGTGCAAGGTTTGGCAACTATACAATACACTGCGGATGACTTACAAAATTGCTGTATTCTAACATTTATGTTGCAAGTGCTTAGGAACTAAACTGGACTGCGCCTAAAGTGCAAAAAACACGTAATAAATTGGTGTAACGGATACAATCAGTGGTTTTTGAACCTATAATACACTCTGCGGTGACATACATAATTGAATGTCATTAAATTTAAGTGCAAGGGTTGAACCCTATAAATACACTGCTGGTGATTACCAAAATTGCTGTATTCAAATTTAAAGTCAGGTGCTCTGATGAATAAGCTGGATGCGGCCAAAGTGAAAAGCACGTAATTAAATGTTGTACGGATAACAAAACTTTGTTTTGCCACTATAACTACACTTGCGGTGACTAAAAACAATTGCTGTTTTCAATTTACAATGCACAGGTGGCAATCTATGAACAAAGCTGGACTGCGCCAAAGTGAAAAACACGTTATTTAATTGTGTCGGTTAACAGAAGGTTGTTTTTTGCAACTATAAACATAACTATGGTGACAACAAAATTGCTGTATTCAAATTTAAGTGCAAGGTGGCTCTATGAACAAAGCTGGACTGCGCCAAAGTGAAAAACATGTAATTAAATTGTGTACGGATAACAAACGGTGGTTTTTGCACCTATAAATACACTTGCGGTGACTACAAAATTGCTTTATTCAAATTTAAGTGCAAGGTTGCACCTATAAATACACCTGCGGTGACTAAAAAATTGCTGTGTTCAAATTTAAATGCAAGGTGGCTCTATGAACACAGCTGGACCGCGCCAAAGTGAAAAACTCGTAATTAAATTGTGTACGGATATCAAAAGTTTGTTTGTGCACCTATTAAAATATCTCCGTAGTGTCGGATCAAAATTAATTTATCAAAGTTCAGTGCCAAGGTGGCTCTATGAACAAAGCTGGACTGCGCCAAAGTGAAAAACACGTAATTAAATTGTATACGGATAACAATCAGTGGTTTTTGCACCTATAAATACACTTGCGGTGACTACAAAATTGCTATATTCAAATTTAAGTGCACTGTTGCACCTATAAATACACCTGCGGTGACTACAAAATTGCTGTATTCAAATTTATAAGCTAAGGTGGCTCTTTGAACAAATTGGACTGCGCCAAAGAGGAAAAAAAAACACGTAATTATATTGCTGTAGGATACAAACCGTTGGTTTTTGCAACTTTAATTATACCTGCCGGGTGACTAAAAATTGGCTGTATTATAAATTTAAGTGCATGGTGGCTCTTATGAACAAAACTGGGCCGCACAAAAGTAAAAAAACAACTATTTGAATGGTTTACGGATAATAAAAAGGTGGTTTTTGCACCTATAAATACACCTGGCGGTGACTTACAAAATTGCTGTATTCAAATTCTATGTGCGAGGTGGCTTATGAAAAAGCTTGGACTCGGCCAAAGTGAAAAAAAACACGTATTTAAAATGTGTACGGATAACAAAAGGTTGTTTTTGCACCTATAAATACACTGCGGTGATGACAAAAATTTGCTGGATTCAATTTAAGTGCAAGGTGTGCACATATAAAAAATACACCTGCGGTCGACTACAAAAAATTGCTGTATTCAAATTTAAGTGCCAGGTGCTCTATGAAAAAACTGGACTGCGCCAAAGTGAAAACACGTAATAAATTGGGATACGTATAACAATCAGTGGTTTTTCGCACCATATAATGTACACTTGCGGTGAGACACAAAATTGATGTATTCAATTATTTAAGTGCAAGGTGTGCACCTATAAATACACCTAGCGGTGACTACCAAAATTGCTGTATTCCAAATTTAAGTGCGGTGGCTCTGAATAACAAGCTTGGACTGCGCCAAAGTGAAAAGCACGTAATTAAATTGTGTTAGGATAAAAAAACTTTGGTTTTTGCACTATAAATACTACTTTGCGGTGACTAAAAAATTGCTGTATTCAAATTTAAATGCAAGGTTCGGCTCTTATGATACCAAAGCTGGACTGCCGCCCAAAGTGAAAAAACACAGTATTTACAATTGAGTACGGATACAATAGGTTGTTTTGCACCTATAACATTCCTTATGGTGGAGACAAAAATTGCTGTTTTCAAAGTTTATTGCAAGGTGGTCTGATGAATCAAAGGTGGGACTGCGATCAAAGTTGAAAATCACGTAATTAAATTGGTTGTAAGGATAACAATGAGTGGTTTTTGCAAATATAATTACACTTGCGGGTAGACTAACCAACAAATTGACATATATTCAAATTTATGTGCCAAGGTTGCACCTAAAATCAACCTGCGGTAAACTAAAAAATTGCTAGCTTGTGTTAAGATATAAATGCAAGGTGGCTCTATGACAAGCTGGACTGCGCCAGTGAAAAAACATGTAATAACATTGTGTACAAAAAACGGATAAACAAACGGGGTTTGTGCCTATAAAATTACACTTGCGCTGACTACAAAATTGCTTTATTCATATTTCCAGTGCAAGGTTGCACTATAAATAAACCTGCGGTGACTTAAAAAATTGCTTGTGTTCAAATATAAATGCTAAGGTGGCTCTTGAACAAAGCTGGACTGCAGACACCAAAGGTGAAAAACTATGTAATTAAATTGTCGTACGGGACAACAAAAGGTTGTTTTTGCACATAGAAATACATCCTCGGTGACGACAAAATTGCTTTATTCAATTTAAGTGCAAAGTGGCTCTATGAACAAAGATGGACTGCGCCAAAGTGGAAAAAACACGTAATTAAATGTATAAGGATAACTATCAGTGGTTTTGTGCACCATAAATACATTGCTGGGTGACTACAAAATTGCTTATTCAAATTTAAGTGGCAGGTTTCACTTTAATTAAAATACACCTGCGGTGTCTAACAAAATTCCTGTATTTCAATTTAAAATGCGAGGTGGGCTCTATGAGCAATGTGGGACTGCGCCAAAGTGCAGAAAACCACGTAATTAAATTGAGTACGGATAAACAAACGGTGGTTTTATGCCCCTATAAAATATACCGGCAGTGACTACAAAATTGCTGGTATTCAAATTTAAGTGCAAAGGTTGCCCTTTAATACACCTGGGTGACTACAAAAATTGCTCGAAATTCAATTTAAGTGCAAGGTGGCTCTATGGAACAAATCTGGATGCGCCAAGTGAAAAACACGTAATTAAATTGTGTACGGATAACAAACGGTGGTTTTTGCACCTATAAATACTTGCCGCACCAAAGTAAAAAAATCACCTATTTGAAATGTATACGGATAATAAAAGGTGTTTTTGCACCTTAAATACACATTGCGGTGACTACAAAAAATTGACTGTATTTCAAATTTTAGTGCAAGGTTGGCTCTTTGTTCAAAAGCTGGACTGTGCAAAGTGAAAAACACGTAACTAAAATTGGTTAACGGATCAACAAACAGGTGGTTTTTGGCACCTATAAATACACTTGCTGGTGATTAACAAAATTGCTGTATTAAAATTTAAGTGGCAAGTTGAACCTATATATATACCTGCGGTGACTACAAAAAATTGTGTGTCCAAATTTAAGTGAAACGGTGATCTTTTGAACAAAAGCTGGGATGCGCCAAAGTGACAACACGTAAAATTAATTGAGTGTACGGATAAAAACGTTGTTTTTGCACCTATCAATACTTGCAGCACCAAAGTAAAAAAACACCTATTTGAAATGGTTAGGATAATAAAAGGTGTTTTTTGCACACTATAATACACTGCAGTGACTACAAAATTGTGTATTCAATTGAAGTGCCAAGGCAGGGTGGCTCTATGTACAAAGCTGGATGTGCAAAAGTGAAAAACACGTAATTAAATTGTGTACGGATGACAAACGGTGGTTTTTGCACCTATAAATACACTTGCGGTGACTACAAAATTGCTGTATTCAAATTTAAGTGCACGGTTGCACATATAAATACACCTGCGGTGACTATAAAAATTGCTGCATTCAAATTTAAGTGCAAGTTGGCGCAGAAAAAACGGGCCGACCAAAGTAAAAAAAAAAAATTTGTTAAATTATACGGATAAAAAAGGTGGTTTTTGCAACTACAAATCCCCTGCAGGACACAAAATTTGTATTCAAATTTAAGTACAAAGTTTTTTCTTTTAACACACCTGGACTGCGCCAAAAAAAAAGGAAAAAAAAAGTACCGTATATACTCAGTATAAGCCCACCGAGTATAAGCCGAGGCACCCACTTTTGCCCAAAAAAAAACGGAAAGCTTTTGACTCGAGTATAAAACCTAGGGTGGAAAAAGCAGCGTACGGTAAATTTTAAAAAAAAAATAGTCCAATAAAATTTCTAGGCCGGTATAGGCAGTTTAATGTCCCCCTAGGCAGGTTAGGCTTTTTAAAAATCCCCCATAAGCAGAATAGGCGCTATATGTCCCCCCTATACTAGGAGGTATAGGTAGGCTATAGGTATTTTAGGCAGGTATGGCAGTATAGGGAGGGATGGGCTTATAGGCAGTACTAGGCAGGTATAGGGGTTTCTAGGCAGGTATAGGGAGGCTTATAGGTAGTACTAGGGAGGTTAGGTAGGCTTATAGGGAGTACTAGGCGGTAAGGCAGTAAAGGAGGTATAGGAAGGGTTTTAAAAGGGAGGTATGGCAGTACTAGGCAGGTATAGGCGTAAAAAGGCAGGTATAGGTAGTATAGGCAGGAAAAGGTGTACAGGGGGGTATAGAATTCTGGAGGGATAGGTGGTTATAGGCAGTACTAGGGGTATAGGTACTTATGGCAGTACTAGGCAGGGTTTTTAGGCATACTAGCAGGGATAGGCAGTACTACAGGTTAGGTAGTACTAGGCAGGTATAGGAAAGGGTTATAGGCCCGTACTGGAGGTATGGTGGCTATAGGCTACTAGGCACAATAGGCGTCTAACAGGTATGGCAGGTGTAGGCAACGTTTTAAAAAAAAAAAAAATCACTTTCCTGGCTCCCCGCTGCTCCGTCTCCCCCCACTGGCCCCTCCCCTCCGTTCGGTCCCGGGCGCTCTTCCCGGCACAGGGGGTAGTCATCAGGGGGGGCGCACGCAGCGTGATGACATGCCCGCTGCCTGTGCCGGGAATCCGGGAAACCGCGGCCCCTCCGGAGAATTTGCGGCCGCCCGGAGCCACTGCGGAGCACGGAGCGCTCGTCTTTGGCCCCCAGGGTTTCCCTTTACCCGGGGTGGTCCGGAGGAGTCGCAAGCAGGGGAAAGAAGGGGGACAGGCCCGGGCCAGCGCAGGCCTGGACCTGTCAGCCGTGCTCGGCCTTAGTTTTATGCGCCCTGAGGAGCCGCATATAACTGAAGCGTCCCCGTAAGGCACTCGGGCCCT
>JAODAL010061400.1:0-20341 GCA_025379985.1 Phyllomedusa bahiana | reverse complement strand
TTTTGTATGGGGGTTGGGGGTGGGTTATTGTTTTGGGGTTTGGGAGGGGGATATTGTATGTGGGTGGAGGGGGATATTGTATGTGGGTGGGTGGGGGGGATTTTGTTTTGGGGTGGTGGGGTGGTTTTTGTATGTGGGGGGGGGGGGTATGGATGGGGGCAAAATTTCCCCTGTGTCTAGGATATGCTGGGCGGGCCCAAAATATGTGGGGTTTTTAAGATATGTAAATAATTGCTATTGTATACACAATACAATTCTTTTTTTTCACCTGTATTATGGGGGAAAAATGGGCGCGTTTTTGTCCGAGGGCGGAAATATTTTTAAAGTACATTTGGGGGGGCCCCCCCAAGATTAAAGGGGTTTGGGCCCCGTTAAAACCCCCCCTGGGGCCCCCAAACCCCAAAGTCCGAAAATTCTGGTTTTTAAATTAATGGGATTGATTTCGTTTATTCTATCCTACCAGTTTTTTAATTTTTATTTTAGTTTTCCAAATTTGGGTTTTTTGGGGTTAAATTGCTTTTTAAATTTTCATTGAATTTCTTTTATATTTATATGGTCACTTTATTTTTATATTCGAATCTTAATCAAAAAAAATTTTTCTTCTGTGTGAAAATTTCCAGACGTTTTTTTTTTTTTATCTTTTAAGCAATTCCTTTAAACCCTTAAAGAAAAACCATCTAAATTTGTTGCCCAAAATTTTTTCCCAAATTCCAAACCCGTCTTTCCGTGGGGGGAAAATTTTTATTTTGGGTCATAGATAGGGTGAGGGAGCGGAGTTTTGTGATATATGGGGATTATTGTTAGAGGGGGAGGAGCTGAGCTCGGGGAAAAATTATAGGGTTATTTGATAGAGGGAGAGCAGTGAGCTTTTGTATATTTTGGGTTATATGTTGAGGAGAGCAGCGGGAGCTTTGTGTTTAATGGGGTTATATGACAGGGGAGGGGAAGCTGCGCTTGTCATATATGGGTTTTATATGATAAAAGGAGAGGGGAGTTTAAACCCTTGTGATTTTGGGTTATTTGATAGGGGGGGGAGTTTGCTGAGCTCTGTGATTTTTTGGGTTTTATATGATGAAAAGAGAAGCTGAGCTCTGTGATATATAGGGTTTTTTGGTTTAGAGGAGGGAAGATGCGTCTGTGTTATATAGGGTTATATGTAGAGGGAGAAAGCTGAGTCTGTAAATTTTTAAAGGGTTTATGATAGAAGAGAGGGTGACCTCGGGTGTTTTTATAGGGTTATATGTTAGAGGAGAGGGGGGGGGCGCTTTGTCATATATAGGGTTATTTGATTGAGGAGGAGGAAGCTGAGCTCTGTGATATATAGGGTTTAGGATAGAGGAGAGGAGTGCGCTCGGGTGATAAAATGGGGTTATATGATAGGAAGAGAAGTGAGTCTGTGATAATAGGGTTTTTGGGTTAGGGAGGGACTGAGCTTGTGATATATGGGTTTTTAGGATAGAGGAGAGGAGCTGAGCTCTGTGTATATGGGTTATATGATGGAGGGAGAGGAGCTGAGTCTGTGATATATGGTTAAATAAATGGGGGGATTTTGATAGAGGAGGGAAACGGAGCTCTGTGATATATGGGGTTCATATGATAGAGGGAGAAGAAGCTAGCTCTGGGGACCTATAGGGTTTATATGAAAAAGGGGTTTATATGTTTGAGGGGGGGAGCTGAGCTCTGTTTATATAGGGCTTATGATAGGGGAGAGAAGTTGAGTTCTGTGTATATAGGGTAATATGTTTGGGGAGAGAATTTTGACCCTCTTTGATATATAGGGTTATATGATAGGGGTTATTTAAAAGAGGGGGGAGCGGAGTCTGTGAATTTTGGGTCATTTTTGATGGAGGAGGGAGTGGAGCTGAGTTTTGTGATTTATAGGGCTTTTGGGAAGAGGGAGAGGGTTGGGCTTGGGATATTTTTTAGTTTTTATGGTTTAGAGGAGGGGAGTGAGTTTTGTGATTATTTTAGGGTTATATGTAGGGGAGAGGAGAGAAGCTGAGCTTGTGATATATAGGGTTATTTTTGATAGAGGAGAAAAGCTCAGCCCCGGGTGATATTTTGGGTTATAGGGGATAAGGGAGGAGTGGTTTCCTGTGATATATAGGATTATATGATAGGGGAAATTGGAGCTGAGCTCTGTGTTTATATGGGGTTTTATATAAACGGGAGGAGAGAAAGCTGAGCTCTGGATATATGGGGTTTTTGTGATAGAGGAGAGAAGCTGCATTGTGATATATAGGTTTTATAAATTAGGGGAGAGGGGCTAAAGCTTGTGATATATGGGAAATTTTTTATGATAGAGGGAGGGGGAGCTGGCTCTGTGATTTATGGGGTTTAAATAGGATAGGGAAAGAGGAGCTGTGCTCTGTGATATTTTTGGGTTATTATAGAGGGGGAGGGGCTGAGCTCTGTTTTTATATAGGGTTATTTTTTTTTTAGGGGGAAGGAGAAGCTGACTTGTGATTTTTGGGGTTTTTGTTTAGGGGAAAAAAAAGGAGATTAACTCTGTGATATTTTGGGTTATATGTTTGAGGAGGAAGCTGAGTTTTTTGATATATATAGGGTATTTAGGGGAAAAGGGAAGTGAGCTCTTTTTTGTTTTTTTTTTTAGGGTTATATGTTTGGGAAAGAAAGCTGGTTGGGATAAAATATTGTTATATGATAGGGGGGAAGAACCCTGAGCTCTGTGTTTATATAGGGTTATATGATGGGGGTTTTTTAGGATAGGGGGGGGGAGCTGACCCTCTTGTTAAATAGGGTCATTGATAGGGAGAGGAGGGGAGTGAGCTCTGTGATATATAGGGCTTTTTGGGGAGAGGGAGAGGAGTGAGCTTGGGAATTTTTATATTATATGAAAAGGGGGAGGGAGCTGAGCTCTGTGAAAATTTAGGGTTTTATGATAGAGGAGAGAAGCTGAGCTTGTGATATAAGGGTTTATGATAGAGGAGAAAAAAGTAAAGCTTGTGATATATAGGGTTTTATGATAGAGGAGAGGAGTGAGCTCTGTGATATATAGGATTATTTGATAAAGGAATGGAGTTTGAGCTCTGTGATATTTAGGGTTATATGACAGGGGGGAGAAGCTGAGCTCTTTTGTTTATAAAAGGGTTTTTTTTAAATTGAGGGAAAAAGTTGAACTCTGTGATATATGGGATTTTAGGGAATAGAGGAGAGGGTTTGAGCTCTGTGATATATAGGTTTTATATGAAAAGAGGAGAGGAGCTGGCTCTGTGATTTTTTGGCTTTTTGGGGATAGGGGAGGAGTGTGTCTGTGAAAATTTTGGGTTTTTATGATAGAGGAGAGGAGCTGAGCCTTTTGTTATTATGGGGGTTTTATGTTTGGGGGAGAGAAGCTGAGCTCTGTGTTTTTAATAGGGTTATTTTTTTTGCAAAAAGGGGAAGAAAGCTTAACTCTGTGATATATAGGGTTATATGATAGAGGAGAGAAGCTGAGCTCTGTGATATATATAGGGATATATGATGGAGGAGAGAAGCTGAGCTCTGTGATATATAGGGTTATATGATAGAGGAGAGAAGCTGAGCTCTGTGATATATAGGGTTATATGATAGAGGAGAGAAGCTGAGCTCTGTGATATATATTGTTATATGATAGAGGGAGAGAAGCTGAGCTCTGTGATATATAGGGTTATATGATAGAGGGAGAGAAGCTGAGCTCTGTGATATATATTGTTATATGATAGAGGGAGAGAAGAGCTGAGCTCTGTGATATATAGGGTTATATGATAGAGGTAATTTGCAGCTGCTAGCTGGCAGTTTATATTCTTCCATTTCCAGCATTCAGAGGCCTCTTGGCTACAAGCCAGCTGTGGACCAGGAACAGGATGTCCCTCTACATGGAGAAAAAAGGATTCACAGAACCAGCAAGATGAGGAAAGTTTCCCGTTACAAAAAAAAAAAAATAGAAACTGAATGGAAAGTTAGAGTCAAGAGCAGGCCCGGACTGCCCATAGGGCAAACCGGGCAGTTGCCCGGCGGGCCGCTGGGGTCCGGGCCGCAGGTCCGGCTCGGATCGCCCGCCGAGGGGGCTGGGGTTTCCCCCCCCCCCCCCCCCTCGGCGGGCCCCGAGTGCCGGTGCACGTAAAGGAACCGCAACGGTCGCATATGCGACCGGACCCCTGTGCCAGGGGGCCGATAGGCCCCCCCTTGCCACACGGCTGCACGGCTGGGTCACCGACCCAGCCATGCAGCCATCACGGCCACCGCCTGCACTGCGCGGTGCAAGCAGCGGCCGAGGCTGAACAGCTGGGATCTTCTGATCCTGTCTGTTCAGCTCCCAGGAGGCCACGGGGCGCGCGCGTGGTGTAATGACGTCATCGTGCGCCCGCTCCGCGTCCCCGCACACTGCTGCCAGCAGCCGCTCTGGGCGAGGAGAGAAGAGGAAGCAGAGACATCAGGTGAGTATTGGTTTTATTTTATTTTTTAAACTACTAGCCCTGCTTGCATACCTATATACTGCCCCATACTGTCCTGCCTCTATATACTGCCCTTCCTGCATACCTATATACTGCCCCATACTTTCATGCCTGGCTATATACTGCCCTGCCTGAATACCTATATAATGCCCCAAAATGCCAGGCCTGGCTAGATACTGCCCTGCCTACATACCTATATACTGCCCCATACTACCCTGCCTGGCTATATACTGCCCTGTCTACATACCTATATACTGCCCTGCCTGGCTATATACTGCCCTGCCTGCAGACCTATATACTGCCCCATACTGCCCTGCCTGCCTACCTATATACTGCCCTGCTTGCATACCTATATACTGCCCCATACTGCCATGCCTACCTACCTATATACTGCCCTGCCTGCCTACATATATACTGCTCTGCCTACCTATATACTGCCCCATACTGCCCTGCCTACCTATATACTGACCTTCCTACCTACCTATATACTGCCCTGCCTGCCTTTATACTGCCCTGCCTACCTACCTATATACTGCCCCTGCCTACCTATATATTAGCCCTGCCTACCTACCTATATATTGCCCTGCCTACATATATACTGCCCCTACCTATATATAAGCCCTGCCTGTCTACCTATATACTGGCCTGCCTACCTACCTATATACTTCCCTGCCTACCTACCTATATACTGCCTGCTTTTACACTGCACTGCCTACCTACCTATATACTGCCCCTGCCTACCTATATATTAGCCCTGCCTGCCTACATATATACTGCCCTGCCTACCTATATACTGCCCCTACCTACCTATATATAAGCCCGGCCTGCCTACCTATATACTGACCTGCCTAACTATATATCAGCCCTGCCTGCCTACCTATATACTGCCCTGCCTGACTATATACTGCCCTGCCTACCTAAATACTGCCCTGCCTGGCTATATACTGCCCTGCCTACCTATATACTGGCCCTGCTTACCCATATAATGGCCCTGCCTGGCTATATACTGCCCTGCCTGCCTATTTCCTGCCCTGTCTACCTATAAGTGGCCCTGTCTGCCTATATAGTGGCCCTGATTACCTATATACTGTCCCTGCCTACCTATATACTGTCCCTGCCTGCCAATATACTGGCCCTGCCTACCTATAAGTGGCCCTGCCTGCTTATATACTGGCCCTGCCTGGCTACATAGTGGCCCTGCCTGCCTATATTCTGGTCCTACCTGGCTAATTACTTCCCCTGTTCCTACCTGGCTAATTACTGAGGGCAGCCCTAGCTAACTGGCTAATTACTGGGGGCAGCCCTAGCTAACTGGTTAATTACTGGGGGCAGCCCAGCTACCTGGATAGTTACTGGGGGCAGCCCCAGCCACCTGGCTAATTACAGGGGTAGGCCCTGTCTACCTACCAAATGAATGGAGGAAGGCCCTGTTTACCTACCCAATGGGGGTATACCTATTCACATGCCACTTATCTGACATTTTTTAATTTCTAATTTTTAGGGTCTAACATATGCTGTTTGGGGAATTGATAGGAAAGTGCTGGTAAAGAGAGGAGTCAAAGATGTATTCGTGGTAAATTCTACAGGGACGAGTAGTGACCGGGAGAAGAAGAAATTGCATGCTGTACCGGACAGAGAAAGAAATGGAAGGGAACGACTCATCAGGGAAGACATCATGGAGGTTTGGGCCAGAAGGAGAAGAAAAAGAGAAGAAGACAACTCCCATCAGAGATGAGGTCTCCTGTGAGTCCCTGCTGTCAGGAGTCATTTTACTGCTGTGTTGAGTCAGTGCTGTATTCATGTGATGGTGACCTGACTACTGGTGATGTGATTGGTGGGGTTGTAGGTTATGTTGGTGCTTATGTAGAGTCAGTGTAGGATGTCCCTGATTGTACAGCGCACACCTGACTCTGTGATGATGGGTTTCTCTGCACTTTATCTCTTGCTTGTGTTTAGGGGGCTCTCACACGGAGCGGTTTTGGTGCATTTTTTTATATGTTTTTTTGTGCAGAAATGTACAGCATTAACTGCTCTGCCTTTCTGCACAAAAATGCACCAAAAAAACATAAAAAATGCACCAAAAATGCTCCATGTGAAAGCACCTTTATAGTGTAGTTTATTTTAGACAGTGGCGAGGTGCGAGAACAAGGGAAATTTTGTAAGCGGATATTGTATGTGGGCTGCTGGGGGCTCTGTGCCAGGGCTGATTTTTATTCCCAATCCGGCCTTGGTCAAGAGTATAGAAATGCACTTGGATTAAGCAGAAAGGAAGAAAAAGTAAGAGGGAGGGAGAAACCAGGCCTGACTAGGAACACAAATCAGGTCCTTGGCACATGGGGTGTGAAAGGGATACAGGAAACCCTCACTACTCATGTCTGAGAGTGCTGGAGAAATTATTGGAGTGAAGTGGCAGTTGGTGTCTTTAGGTGCAGCAAACCAAGGTGTGAAGACATTAGTGCACCCGTTTTTAATTTATAGAAACTATAACAATATGCACAAAATATATTTGCTGCGTGTAAAGCCTCTATTCTCATTCTCCACAGGTTGAAACACAACTCCCAGCACACAACTAGTAGGCACCACATCAGACATCTGCATTTGTGGTGTTCCTGTCACTAAGGTCATTGCCAAGATGCTCAAAATTTGCGGATCTCTTTTGCACCCCTTAACATGAGTGTGACCCAAATCTTCTTCCCTTCAGGGTTTCTTAGATACAATGAAAACTTCAAGGATTCAAAATTTTTCTGAAAATATAACTTGCATTTTCAAGGTCATTGTCAAGCCCTGTCCTTTAATGATACCATGTAAAACCTTCAAGGATTCACAGTATTTCCTGAAAACTTACTGCTCCAAGCTCATGTCAAGGTGCTCATTAGTTGCATTTTCAAGGTCATTGTTAATCCCTATCCTTAAGAAACCTTAAGCATTAACAATTTTTCCTGAAAATACAACTTACAGTCCCAAGGTCATTGTCAGGACATTCAAAATTTGCGGTTCTCTTTAGTACTCCTTAACCTGCATGAGACCTGAGTCTTCTACCCTTCATAATCTTTCAGATGCAATGAAACTTTTAAGGATTCACAATGTTTCCTGAAAATATAATTCACATTTCCAAGGTCATTGTCAAGATGCTCAAAAGTTGCGTTCTCTTTCGCTACCTTTAACCTGCATGAGACTCTAGATCTTCTCTCTTTCATGATCGTCAAGGATTCCAATTGCTTTTGAAAATAAAACATGCAGTTCTAAGGTCATCGTCAAGACATGTCCCTCAGTGGTAACATGAAATCAAGGCTTTACAATGTTTCCTAAAAGCATAACTTGAAGTTCCAAGATCACTGTCAAGATGCTTAAAAGTTCTAGGTCTTTTTAACATCCCTTAACCTGAATGTGACCCCAATCTTCTCCCCTTTGTGATCTCTAACATACAATTAAACCTTCAAGGATTCACAATGTTTTTGAAACTATAATTTAGAGTTTCAAGGTCATTATCAAGATGCTCAAAAAGTTGTGGTTCCCTTCAGCTCTCCTTAACCTGCACATGAATCGAGTCTTCTCCCCTATCATGATCTCTAAGATCAATAAAACCTTCAAGCATTCTCAATGTTTCTGAAAATATAACTTGCTGTTCCAAGGTCATTTTCAAGCCTTGGAATTAATGGGACCATGAGCTTTTGAAAATATAACTTACAGTTCCAAGATCAATGTTAAGACACTCAAAAGTCCGAAGTCTCTTTATCATGGCTTTACCTGCCTTTATCTACAGTTTTCTCTCCTTCCTGATCTATAAAATACAATAAAAAATTTCAAGGATTCACAATATTTCCTAAAAAATAACTTGCCGTTCCAAAAGTCAATGTCTAGATTCTGGAAAGTTCTCAGTCTCTTTAACGTGTGACCTCAGTCATCTCCCTTTGTGATCTCTAGCATGTAATGGAACCTTCAAGGATTTGCAATGCTTCTGAAAATATAACTTGCACTTCCCAGGTCATTATTAAGCCTTGTCCCTCAGTGATAAAATTAAACCTTCAAGGATTGACAATGTCTTCTGAAAAAAGTACTTAGAATTCCAAGTTTGTTGTTAAGACACTCAAAAGTTGCATGTCTCTTTAGCACCCCTTAATCTGTGTGTGACCCAAGTCTTCTTACCTTCATGATTTCTAGGATGCAGTGAAACCATCAAGGATTTATATTGTTTCTTATAAATATAACTTGCATTTACAAAGTCATAGTTAATATGTTAGTAAGTTTTTTGTCTCTTCTACTCCCCCTCATATAATATAAAACACATCCTGTTCTATAACATGACATATCAATGATGCCTTTAAGGATTTACATTGTTTCTTGAAAATATAACCTATAGTTCCAAGGTCATTGCTAAGATGCTCAAATGTTACAGGT
Organism: Phyllomedusa bahiana; assembly: GCA_025379985.1. NCBI lineage: Eukaryota > Metazoa > Chordata > Amphibia > Anura > Hylidae > Phyllomedusa > Phyllomedusa bahiana. The sequence continues at coordinate 11,507 of JAODAL010061400.1, read as the reverse complement.
CTCATCCACCTCTTAACCCACATGTGACCTGAGCCTTCTCCCCTTCATAATCTCTTAGATACAATGAAACCTTCAAGGATTTGCAATGTTTCTGAAAATATGACTTGCATTTCCAAAATCATTGTTAAGCCATGTCCCTCAAAGATACCATGAAACCTTCAGGGTATCACGATTTTTCCTGAAAATATAATTTGGATTTTCAAGGTCATCGTTAGGATGCTCAAAAGTTCTTGGTCTCTTTAACACCCCCTCACCAGAGTGTCATCCCAGTTTTCTCCCCTTCCTAATTTATATCATATAATAAAACTTGTAAGGCTTCACATTTGTTCCTAAAGGTAAAACTTAGAGTTTCAAGTTCATTATCAGGCCCAGAAGCTTAAAAATACTATGAAACCTTCAAAGATTTACATTGTTTCCTGAAAATATAACTTACAGTTATAAGGTCATTGTCAAGATACTCGAAAACTCTTGGTCTCTTTAACACCTCTCACTTGAGTGTGACCCCAATTATCTTTCCTTTGAGATCTCTAACATACAATGAAGCCTTTAAGGATTCACAATGCTTCCTGAAAATATAACTTGAAGTTCCAAAGTAATTGTTAAGCCCTTTTCCTCAATTATACCATGAAACCTTCAAGGATTCACATTGTTTCCTGAAAACATAACTTGAAGTTCATTGTCAAGACGCTGAGTTCTGGATGTCTTTAACACCCCCTCACCTGAGTGTAATCCCAGTTTTCTCCCCTTCCTGATCTATAACATACAATGAAGCCCTTAAGGATTCACAATGTTTCCTGAAAATATAACATGAAGTTTCAAGGTCATTGTCAAGACACTCGAAAGGTGTCGCTCTCTTTGGAACCCCTCAACCTATATGTGATCTCCCTTCTAATGATCTTTTAGAATCAATGAAACCTTCAAGGATTCATAATGTTTCCTGAAGCTAAATATTATATTTTCAGGGTCATTATCAAGCCATGTCCTTCATTGATATCATGAAACCTTCAAAGATTTACATTGGTTCCTGAAAATATAACTTTACAGCTCTAAGGTCATTGACAAGATGCTCCAAGGTTCTCAGTCTATTTAACACCCCCTCACCTGAGTGTAATCTCAGTTTTCTCACCTTCCTGATCTATAAAATGCAATGAAACCTTCAAGGACTTGCAATGTTTCCTTCAACTTTACATGAAGCCAAAAAACTTTAAAAAAAACACATAACAAGCAGTAATGTTATTGTTACGCTCTTTCCCCTAGTTATACCATGAAACCTTCAAGGACTCATAATGTTTCCTGAAAACATAACTTGGAGTTCCAAGGTCATTGTCAAAACGCTTAAAAGTTCTGGTCTCTTTAACACCCCGTTACGTGAGTGTAATCCCAGTTTTTCCCCTTCCTGAACTATAACATACAATGAAGACTTTAAGGATTCAAAATATTTCCTGAAAATATAACCTGACCTATGTGTGACCAGAGTCTTCTCCTCTTCATGATCTCTTAGAAGCAATGAAACCTTCAAGGATTCATAATGTTTCCTGAAAATATGACTTGCATAATCAAGGTCATTGTCAAGCCCTGTCCCTCAATAACACCATGAAACTTTCAAAGATTTACATTGTTTCCTGAAAATATAAAGTACAACTCTAAGGTCATTGTCAAGATGCTTGAAAGTTTTTGGTCTCTTCAACACTCTTTCACCTGACTGTGACCCCAATTATCTTCCCTTTGAGATCTCTAACATACAATGAAGCCTTTAAGGATTCACAATGTTTCCTGAAAATATAAATTGAAGTTCCATGGTTACTGTTAAGCTCTTTCCCTCAATTAAACCATGAAACCTTCAATGATTCAGAAAGTTTCCTGAAAACTTAACTTGAAGTTCAAAGGTCATTGTCAAGACGCTTAAAATTTCTGGGTCTCTTTAACACCCCCTCACCTGAGTGTAATCCCAGTTTTCCTCCCCTCCTGATCTATAACATACAATGAAGCATTTAAGGATTCACAATGTTTCCTGAAAATATAACTTGAAGTTTCAGGTCATTGTCAAGATGCTCGAAAGTGGTAGGTCTCTTTGGCACCCCTCAACCTATATATGACCCGAGGCATCTCCCTTTTATGATCCCATAGATTCAATGAAACCTTCAAGGATTCATAATGTTTCCTGAAAATATAAATTACATTTCCAGGGTCATTATAAAGCCCTGTCCCTCATTGACACCATGAAACCTTCAAAGATTTACATTGGTTCCTGAAAATATAACTTACAGTTCTAAGGTCATTGACAAGATGTTCAAAGGTTCTTAGTCTATTTAACACCCCCTCACCTGAGTGTAATCTCAGTTTTCTCGCCTTCCTGATCTATAAAATGCAATGAAACCTTCAAGGATCCACAATGTTTCCTGAAAACATAACTTGGAATTCCAAGGTCATTGTCAAGATGCTTAAAAGTTCTGGGTCTCCACGTCACCTGAGCATAGTCTGAGGTTTTCTCCACTTCCTGATCCATAACATACAATGAAGACTTTAAGGATTCACAATGTTTCCTGAAAATATAACTTGAAGTTTCAAGGTCATCGTCAAGACACACCTAAATGTAACCCTAGTTTTCCCCCCCTTCCTAATCTATAAAATACAATGAAACCTTCAAGAATTTACAATGTTTCCTTCAACTTTATAAGAGTTTAAAACCTATCAGAAATTAAAAAAAGAACAATAAAAAAAAAACATTACTTGCATTTCCGAGGTCATTGTTAAGCTCTTTCCCCTTAAGTATACCATGAAACCTTTAAGGATTCACAATGTTGCCTGAAAATATAACTTGAAGTTTCAAGGTCATCGTCAAGACACATGAAAGTTCTTTGACTCTAGCACACCCTCACCTGACCTGAGTATAACCCTATTTTTCTCCCCTTCCTGATCTATAAAATACAACAAAACCTTGAAGGTTTGCAGTGTTCCCTTCAACTTTCCATGAGTTTAAAACCTATCAGAAATAATAAAAAAATGAAGCTCCAAGGTCATTGTTAAGCCCTTTCCCTCATTGATACCATGAAACCTTCAAAGATTTACATTGGTTCCTGAAAATATAACCTTACAGTTGTAAGGTCATTGTCAAGGAGCTTGAAAGTTTTTGGTCTCTTTAACACCCCCTCACCTAGTTTAACCTCAGTTTTCTCCCCTTCCTGATCTATAAAATACAATGAAACCTTCAAGGATTTTCAATGCTTCCTTCAACTTTACAAGAGTTTTCCCTCTTTAAAGCTCTTTCCTTCAGGTATACCATGAAACCTTTAAGGATTCACAATGTTGCCTGAAAATATAACTTGAAGTTTTAAGGTCATTGTCAAGACACTTGAAAGTTCTTGGTCTTTTTAATACCCCCTCACCTGAGTGTAACCCTAGTTTCCAACCCTTCCTGATCTATAAAATACAATGAAACCTTCAAGGATTTGCAATGTTTCATGAAAACATAACTTGCAGTTCCAAGGTCACTGTCATGCCCTGTCCTTCAATGACCTGAAGACTGAAGAGTCTATTTCCTGACCCCTGTTATGTATCCGAGGTTGTAAATCTTATGCATCTGTCACATTTCATTGGCCTAGAGCCTCCTTAGGACCTTCTCCAGCTGTGTTATGTGCAACCTGTCTGCTCAGTTAATTGAGGAGTTAGTTAGAAAAAAAAACAAACTCGGAGAACATCTCTATCTCGTCACAGATCTTGCAGACTTTGCCTTCAAAAGAATTCTAAAGCCATGTTAAAACGCTGTCTTGTGTCTCAGCTCTGGAGCCGGCGATGATTATTATATTTTTAATTACAGTGGAACCAATTCGTCCGTGCACAATTATATAACTAGGAGAACAAGTTTCTTCTTATGTAAGTGCATTTAAAGCCAGATTTTGCACATCCCCCACCTCCCTTCTCGCCATTCTCTGGATTAGAGAAAGGAAAATGATCTTATATATGGAAAAAAAAGTCATGGAAAACAAGAAAAGTGTCTCTATTTGTTCTATTCTTTGTGCCGTGTTTATTTTTATTTCCTTTCTTGAATTTTTTTTGAGATTGTATCATTTTTATTGCATTTCTTTGGTCATTTTTTATTTTACGCCTTTTTAATTGTATTTTTTATTGGTATTATTTTTTAGAAATTGTAGTGTTTTTTTTTTTTTTACTAGAGTAGCCATTCCAGTGGGGTTGGCTAACATTTCTGTATTACAACCCATCCTTTTACTTACAGTACTCTTTTACTTTACAGGAAACAAAAAAAATTCTAGTTATTGGGAATGCATAGCATGTCTGCAATGTGTGGTATGTCAAAATTAAAGGCCATTTTTATGCAAAACTTTATAGCCATATTTAAAACAATTACACAACTATTTCTGACTGGGATACTTTACAAATTTCTGACTGTTCTGGAAAAGTAGTTGTTATTCAATCTCTAGCGCGTGGGTAAGGTGTTTCCCCTTCACATGGCTTCAATTTATTTGCTTGGAGCCACCATCTTATAACTTTCCCTTAGATATTCAAGCCTATTGGAGAATTAGCACATTTGCAGATGATATCCCCTTTCTGTGCAAGTTGGGGGCAGTGACATATCTCACGTTCTAAAAAGATGCTAATGCATGAGTTCCAGGGCATTTCCCCCCAAATATCAAAAATGGCTTAAAATTGGCTAAACAATTATAGTGATTTTTTTTTTTTAAACAAACCATTCATCCAGGTATCTTGAAGTAACCCTAGACTTCCAGATCTGACAACCACTAGCTGCTATGATGTCTCCCATACACTACATACACAGAGGAGAAGACCCTGCCCCCTATATCTCTATAGGAGAATAGCAGCTATGATGGCTCCCATACACTGCACACACAGAGGAGATCCTGCTTCCTATATCTCTATAGGAGTCTAGCTGCTATGATGTCTCCCATACACTGCACACACAGAGGAGGAAATCCTGTCCCCTATATCTCTATAGGAGACTAGCTACTATGATGTTTCCCATACACTTTACATACAGAGGAGGAGACCCTGGCCCCTATATCTCTATAGGAGACTAGCTGCTATGATATCTCCCATACACTGCACACACAGAGGAGGAGATCCTGCCCCCTTTATCTCTACAGGAGACTATCTGCTATGATGTCTCCCATACCTTACACATACAGAGGTGGAGATCCTGTCTCCCTATATCTCTATAGAAAACCAAAGGAATCAGCAGGAATCACCCACTTGTTGAGCAAGTGTGTGAAGAGTAGATGCTATGATGTCTCCCATATACTGCACAGAAGAGGAGATCCACTTTATCTGTAAAGCGCACCCTCAGAGGAAGCATGAATGATTTTATAGAACTGAACTAAACTAGTTAGTGAACTGCACAGAAGAAGAGATCATTTACCCATATATCTCTATGGCACACTCTCAGAAGCAGCATAAATGACATTACAAAGCAGTTTTTAGCTGTCATGACCATGCCTATTCAGGTCCTCTGTCTGTAAGGTGCAGCAGAGGCTGCGCTTTTGTCCATGACTTGTGACTTCTGTGCATGTTTTATTGCAGTGCCTGAACATGGTCTGATTAGGTTCGGTTTATGTGTGAACTGATTTCTGCCGCACCCGTCTGGTCTCTGATGAATTTTGTTTTGGGCAGCTGACTGTTAAGCTAATGTGATTGACAGCTGCCTCCGCCACTCAGTGCATGTTTTGTGTGGATCAATGTCAGATTGCTGGTCCAGTCATGCATTGGGTTTGAACTCTACTTATAGTTTGAGCCTTTTCTCTTTGCCTGTGATAGTCCTAGCTTGAGCTGGTATGCTTATTTCTCTTTAGTCCTGTTTGGTTACTGATTTTGTGCCTGTCCTCTGACCTTCCTTTTGCCATACGATTCGGTACTGTGTTGCTCTCTCTGGCTCTGACCTTCTCCGCCTGACTTCCCGAATTTGTGTTTGTTTGTCTCGTGTGTACTGTGTTTATCACATACTTAGGGTAGGGACTACCGCACAGTTGCCACCAACGACTTAGGGTTGGGCCGACAAGTAGGCAGGGACAGGTGTGGGGGACCCAGCATCAGGGCTCACCGTCTGTCCCTTTCTGAACTTCTGCTTCGGGGGTGTAAGGGACCGGTCAGGGGCGCACGAGCAGACACAAACAGAGTGAGGCCCTGACGCTGGTCCCAACTACTGTCTCTGCATTTTGGGGGTGCCCAACTTCTTAAAAATTCGGCCCCAACCAGAAGACTGAGAGCTACACTAAATACGTGGAAACACAAGACACAGACAAATAAATACAGAACACAATCAGGGAAGGTCTGGCAAGCCAAGTTGGTAACTATCGGGGAACGTGGTACAAAATTGGGAGAATAAACGGTAACCAAGTCAAATAACAAGAGAGGGAAAGAAAAGAGAAGTCAAGCTACAGACAGCAAACAGACCAGTATAGCAAGCAAGGAGAAGAGATAGAATAACCCTTATATACCTGCCAGAAAGACTAAGGACAAAATGTGAAAGGTGGAAGAAACAGAGGACCTGATAGGAACGCCCGACTGTCAATCAAAGACCAGCCAGGTTAACCAGCAGAGTGTTGGGGAATTCCTGACTATCGGCGTTGGCAAGGAATCAATTAAAGAACACAGAACAGAAGACCAAGTTCACACTGGTCAATACAAATAAAAGGTGTTATGGCCAAAGCCACGGTTTTGGTCACAGCGGCTGTAGCCGACGACCATAGTCAAACGCAAGGGGTTTTACAGGTCCAATCATGATATGGGGTCCCTAAAATTAGTAGTGGAAACTGTGAATTTAGTAGGTGAGAAATAAAACTTACTAGAGCTATCTCTGTCTAAAGCCACTTCCCCTCTCCTCTCCATAGATTTCTATAAGAAGTGTGTAACCTGATGCCTCATTCCTCTTTCAGCCCTAATGTGAGACAAGAGAATTGTCTGCATTATAACGATATCATTGACCCACAAAAACAAAATTTCATCAGGTTTGAGAACTGTTTTTTATCTTAAAGGGGTTTTGCCACAATCTAATGTTAACGTGGGTTCCACCAAAATGTGTAATTAATCAATTTTCTAAATATATGTCATCAAAAAAGTAATGACTGTGAGATCTACAGCCTGACTAAGATGCCCTTAGTTTCCTGACAGTTTACATTAGACACGACCAGGAGCTGACAGGAGCTGATCTCGCCGGGCTTGCGTTGTTTGCACTTCTTATCTGATGGCAGGGAACATGAATGAGCTTTGAAGGGACTGGTGAGAAGGATCCTGTGTCTTTTGTATAGAGAATCCACTGGTTTTAATGTAATTATCTGAGTAAACATGCAGACACTCCCTGCTCCCTGCTCAGCCCCCCTCCTTCTCCCTCTGCAGCCGTTCATGAAGGATTGAAAGAACGCTGCCTGCTGAGCTTATCTTCTCTCCTGAGAAAATAAGAGGGAGAAATAAAACGCAAATAGATTGTGCACAATACAGTTCTCCTCTGTGGATTAGCAAAACAATGTTCGCTCAACTACAGAGACTGAGTATCAGGAACGTGCATGGGAGGTGGAGCGATGACATCACAGAGGAGGTACTTGTTTTTTTAAACACAGAAACACAACGCCCCTTTTTTCAAGCCTCAAGAAGGGAGTATCAGCCTGTTAGGTGAGAAACTCACTTCTTGGCAAAACCCCTTTAAAGAAGTACATTTTTTTAACCATACCCATGAGCATTGTGGCTCAGTACCATCATAGTCAACATCTTGCATTTCATATGTGGGATTATTACACACATTATCCACATGACAATCTCCTGAAGGATACAAGATGTTGGAAAGCTAAACAGTTAAAAACCATGACATGACCAACCTGGAATTTGGGTTCCCTGCCCACATATTGCATTGATAAATAGCCAGAGTCAGAAAACCAAGCTCTGTTTGAACTCAGCCCTACTCCGCTTCGACAGTCAAGACTGCAATAAAATTGTTGGACTTCGGTTTCAAAGATTCATTTTAGCACTTTCTCAAAGAAAAACATTATTACTTCCTCTTTTACAAGGTACTAAATAATCCCATCATTTACCATCTTATGGGCACAAGGAACACAGAAAGCCAAATGGGCCTTATGTATGGCACAAAAATAGCCCCTCTCGAGTTACAGTTATCAGGATGTAGGACTTTAAGTGCCAGAGGATATGTATCCTGAGCCCATGAAAAAGAGTTTATTGAAAAATATTTTACCTTTATTAAAGTTGAGCAGACAGGATATAGGAACTGTAAAGTCTCCAGCAAAACAGAACATTACTGGCACTCTATTCTGCTGCTAAATTATGGGTTTCTACTTTGGAGAGGTGACAGATTCCAAGAAATGTCTTTTACAGGAGCAATGGGCATCGCCCCTGAGGCTCAAAAATAAACTCAATGTTGAAGCTGTAGCCCCTCCAGAATCCTGATCCCATCTTGGCTGTTCACATCTACTATACTCATGCAAACCATCAACCATGATTAGTTTCATGCCTGTTTTGCTGGCAATAAATGGTAATATACTTGTAGAACTTTTTTCACATTTCATTAGAGCTTCCTTTCCCTGGATATCCGCCTTATGATACTTGACCATCTGTGGTCATGGTCCCAGTCAATGTGTTGTTGACTCATTAGAAGAAACAAGACTTCGATGATGGTTGAAGTAGAGTCTATTCTGGTCCATCCAGGAACGTTCTTGAAGCCCAGGCAAATCCCCCTTGAAGTTTTTCTCCAGTGAAGACTCTAAAAAAAGTTTAAATCAAGTCATCAAAGAAGGAACATAATTTATAATATGTGTACAACCTTTTTCACGTTTCAGTGGATCCTCTTCTTCCTTGATATCTACCTCAGGATCAGTTACTTGACAATCAATGGTCATGGTACCAGTCAATGTGTTTTTGACTCATTAAAAGAAACAAGACTTTGATGATGGTTGAAGGAAAGTCTATTCTGCTCCATCCAGCAATGTTCTCGAAGCCCAGTCAAATCCTCCTTGAATTTTTTTCTCCAGTGAAAGCTCTACAAAAAGTTTAAATCGAGTAATCAAGGAAGGAACATAATTTACAATATGTGTACAACCTTTTTCACGTTTCAGTAGATCCTTTTCTCCCTTAATATCCACCTCAGAATCAGTTACTTGACCATCTGTGGTCATGGTCCCAGTCAATGTGTTGTTGACTCATTAGAAGAAACAAGACTTTGATGATGGTTGAAGGAGACTCTATTCTGCCCCAACCAGCAACATTCTTGAACGCCAGGCAAATCCTCCTTGATTTTTTTCTCCAGTGAAGGCTCTGCAAAAAGTTTAAATCAAGTCACCAAGGAAGGAATATAATTTACAATATTTGTACAACCTTTTTCACATTTCATTAGATCCTCTATATCCTTGATTTCCACCTCAGGATCAGTTACTTGACCATCTGTGGTCATGGTCCCAGTCAATGTGTTGTTGACTCATTTTAAGAAACAAGACGTGGATGATGGTTGACGAAGATTCCATTCCCCTCCACTCAGCAACTTTCTTGTAGCCAGGCAAATTTTTCATGAATTTTCTCTGTAGCAAAAGTCCAACAAAAAGTTTAAATCAAACAATGAAAGAAGGATCCTTTTTGTAATTGTTGTAATACATTTTCATACCTCAGTAAAACCTCCTTTCCCTTGACATTAACTTTAGGATGCTAATGATCTCTGTAAATCTGTTGTTGACTCATTAGAAGAAACAAGATTTGGATGATGGTTGAAGAAGAGTCCATTCTCCTCCAACCAACAATGTTTATGTAGCCCAGTCAAATAATTCTTGATTTTTTTGTCCAAAGAAGGCTCTCCAAAAAGTTTAAATCAACCAACTAAGGAAGGAACATAATTTACAATATTTGTACAACCTTTTTCACATTTCAGTAGATCCTCTTCTCTCTTGATACCCCCCTCAGGATCAGTCCCATTGGGATACATTTTTGTGGTATTCCTATGGATGCCATGAACGGGATCCAAATACGAGATGTGAATGAGAATGAGGCCTTAGTAGAAACAAGACTTGGATTTTAGTTGAAGTACAGTCGCAGAGCTGTAAACAAAAGACAGATCCTTCTAAAGTTCTTTAGTGCATGCCAACAAAAAAAAGTGAAAACTGAGCATGCAATTTGTATTTCTATGGGGAGAGAGCTGAATAAGCCGCTGCCAGATTTCTTTGACCCTCCAAGCGCCTCTAGCAGTCGCTCATCTCCAACAGGGACTTGACGTGTCGAAATCCAAAATGCCCAATCCATCTTTTCTCCAACATCTGTCAAACAAATGAGAATGTGAGCCCACCCTGCCGAAAATAGTGAGTACGGCAAACTTTTCTGACATGAACCCCTGCTGGAGTGCCCAAACAGAGATCAAGGAACGGAAAGGAAGGGTGCCCTGCTGGTTAACCCCCCTTCTATCAGGCAGAAAAAAGCGCTAGGGCCATCTTATCCATTGGACACACTAGACAGTTACCAAGGGACCCCACCAGCAAAGGGGGCCCCATGTGGTGAATACAGGTCCCTGGAATCCAGGGCACGTGCTCTGGATCCTTGTCTGTATGTTCTTAAGATGTGCAAACAGGTAAAAATCATGATGGAGCAGGGAGCCATCTGCTCCCTGCCCTGCCAATTAGTCTTGTAGGCCGCAGGGTCTCCCAAATTAGGAAACGTGATTATATGGTTGTGCTTAGAGTCATGGCCTCATGTGGTGTCATGCTTATTGGTGGCTATAGTCATGGTCCAGTGTGACGTCATGTATTTAGGAAGGGCCCTCTGCATTTCTATCCCGGGGGCCCATAATGCTGTTAGGATGACTCTGCAAGTAGATTTCATTCTGGCTTGTTTGAGCCATCCCTGTATAATTTAGAAGGCCGCTGATCTGAGTGGCCGCCATGAAATACTCTATTTCCCCTCCAGTGGCCGCCATGAAATACTCTATTTCCCCTCCAGTGGCCGCCATGAAATACTCTATTTCCCCTCCAGTGGCCGCATGAAATACTCCATTTCCCCTCCAGTGGCCGCCATGAAATACTCTTTCCCCTCCAGTGGCCGCCATGAAATAGTCCATTTCCCCTCCAGTGGCCGCTGCACGACTCCAAGATGTCACTTCTTGACTATAAATGATTCCTGTGAAGCAACTGCCGAAGCCACAGAAACAGGAATTAGACAACTCCAAAAACTCCATGTGCTGACATGTTTTGCTTTGAGATCTCAATTTCCTGGAAAGGATGAAAAAAAAAAAAAAACAATTTGGAAAAATGTTAAGCTTCACTTACTGACCCACATGGCAATCAAGCAATGCCCCAGAAATGTCTAATTAAATTAGAAATGATTAATATTTTATGGAGTTCAAAATTTGGATTCAAATGGAAAAGCTTAACACAGGAATGTCGGTCACTCGCTGCAGGTGCCAAGACCGTTAACTCTTCTTCGTCCGGGGACTGAATTTCAATCTTGCAAGTCCACAAACAAACTTTATTGCAAATTTTTTTAATTGATAATTTTCT
>JAODAL010061399.1:0-20341 GCA_025379985.1 Phyllomedusa bahiana | reverse complement strand
TTCCCCCAAACTGGTAGAAAAGGGTAAGGGGCATCATGAGAAAACACTGCTCACCAAACCAAATCTCTAAACTGTGCAGAAAGGGGGGGAAGGGGCATCATGGAAAGAACCCTGCACACCAACACCAAATCCTCCTCCAACTGTTCAGCATGGGGGAGGAGCATCATGGAAAGAACACTGCTCACCGACACCAAATCCTCCTACAACTGTGCTTAATGGGGGAGGAGCATCATGGAAAGAACACTGCTCACCAACACCAAATCCTCCTACAACTGTGCTTAATAGGGGAGGGGGCATCAGGGAAAGAACACTGCTCACCAACACCAAATCCTCCTCCAACTGTGCAGCATGGGGGAGGAGCATCATGGAAAGACATTGCACATCAACACCAAAACCTTCTCCAACTGTGCTTAATGGGGGAGGAGCATCATGGAAAGAACACTGCTCACCAACACCAAAACCTTCTCCAACTGTGCTTAATGGGGGAGGGGCATCAGGGAAAGAACACTGCTCACCAACACCAAAACCTCCTCCAACTGTGTAGCAAGGGTAATGGGGCATCATGAGAAGAACACTGCTCACCAACATCAAATCCTCCTCCAACTGTGCAGCATGGGGGAGGAGGGCATCATGGAAAGAATACTGCTCACCAGCAACAAATCCTCCTCCAACTGTGCAGCATGGGGGGTGGGGATCATGGAAAGAACACTGAACACACACACCAATACTCCTACAGCATGGGTGTCATCATGGTGCGGGGCTGCTTTGCCCCCTCTGGGTCTGCATATCTTGAGGAAACAATAAATTCAGAGGTGGATGAGGACGTCCTCCGGGAGATGTAAGGGCCACAGGCTGTGATCTCCAGCTGAAGAGATCCCAGACCCAGAGCTACAAGATCATCATCTACACTAAGGCTATGTTCACACCGCTTATTCTGGGACGTATCTCGCCCCGTATTTCACGCCGTACTAAATACGAGCCGAAATATGTCCCGGTCATTACGGTAATCCACAGTTCTGATAGAGAACTATGGATGATGTCTCCTCTCCCCGCTCGGACAATACGCCAAAAGTGGAGAGAAGTGACATGCTACTTATTCACGGCGTATACACGAAGAGAATAATGAATGTCTATGGAGATGGCGGGCTGGCGCCCCCCCCACCCCCACTACACAGCACACAGCGTAATTGCGTGGGACATACGTACCCGCAATTACACCGTGTGTGAGCCGTGTGAATAGAGCTTAAGGGTGACATGTATGACCGGGGCTGCGGCAGGAGTCTGGAGTCTTTTCAGCCCCAAAACGGGTGCAGCCCCGTTCGCTTAATTGATAACTAGGCGCACTCCAGTATCAGGCGCGCTCCAGTATCAGGCGCGCTCCAGTATCAGGCGCGCTCCAGTATCAGGCGCGCTCCAGTATCAGGCGCGCTCCAGTATCAGGCGCGCTCCAGTATCAGGTGCACTCCAGTATCAGGTGCACTCCAGTATCAGCCGCGCTCCAGTATCAGGCGCACTCCAGTATCAGGCGCCCTCCAGTATCAGGCGCACTCCAGTATCAGGTGCACTCCAGTATCAGGTGCACTCCAGTATCAGGTGCCCTCCAGTATCAGGTGCACTCCAGTATCAGGCGCACTCCAGTATCAGCCACACTCCAGTATCAGGCGCACTCCAGTATCAGGTGCACTCCAGTATCAGGTGCACTCCAGTATCAGGCGCACTCCAGTATCAGGTGCACTCCAGTATCAGGCGCGCTCCAGTATCAGGCGCACTCCAGTATCAGGCGCACTCCAGTATCAGGTGCGCTCCAGTATCAGGCGCGCTCCAGTATCAGGCGCGCTCCAGTATCAGGAGCTCTCCAGTATCAGGGGCACTCCAGTATCAGGAGCTCTCCAGTATCAGGCGTGCTTCAGTATCAGGCACGCTCCAGTATCAGGGGCGCTCCAGTATCAGGCGCCCTCCAGGATCAGACGCACTCCAGTATCAGCCGCCCTCCAGTATCAGGGGCACTCCAGTATCAGGCGCAGTCCAGGATCAGGTGCACTCCAGGATCAGGCGCACTCCAGGATCAGATGCACTCCAGCATCAGGCGCGCTATAGTATCAGGCGCCCTCCAGTATCAGGTGCACTCCAGTATCAGGCGCCCGCCAGCCTCAGCCGCACTCCAGTCTCAGCCGCCCTCCAGTATCAGGGGCACTCCAGTATCCGGCGCCCTCCAGTATCAGGTGCACTCCAGTATCAGCCGCCCTCCAGTATCAGCCGCCCTCCAGTATCAGGGGCACTCCAGTATCAGGAGCGCTCCAGTATCAGGCACACTCCAGTATCTGCCGCAATCCAGTATCAGGTGCGCTCCAGTATCAGACGCACTCCAGTATCAGGCACACTCCAGTATCAGACGCCCTCCAGTATCAGACGCACTCCAGTATCAGACGCACTCAAGAATCAGGCGCGCTCCAGTATCAGGCGCGCTCCAGTATCAGCCGCACTCCAGTATCAGGGGCACTCCAGTATCAGGCACACTCCAGTATCAGGCTCCCTCCAGTATCAGCCGCACTCCAGTATCAGCCGCACTCCAGTATCAGGCACACTCCAGTATCAGGCACACTCCAGTATCAGGTGCACTCCAGTATCAGGCGCGCTCCAGTATCAGGCGCACTCCAGTATCAGCCGCCCTCCAGTATCAGGCGCACTCCAGTATCAGGCGCGCTCCAGTATCAGGCGCACTCCAGTATCAGCCGCCCTCCAGTATCAGGGGCACTCCAGTATCAGGCGCACTCCAGTATCAGGCGCACTCCAGTATCAGGCGCACTCCAGTATCAGGCGCACTCCAGTATCAGGTGCCCTCCAGTATCAGGCGCACTCCAGTATCAGCCGCACTCCAGTATCAGGCGCACTCCAGTATCAGGCGCGCTCCAGTATCAGGCGCACTCCAGTATCAGGCGCGCTCCAGTATCAGGCGCACTCCAGTATCAGATGCACTCCAGTATCAGGCGCGCTCCAGTATCAGGCACGCTCCAGTATCAGGTGCACTCCAGTATCAAGCGCCCTCCAGTATCAGGTGTGCTCCAGTATCAGGCACACTCCAGTATCAGCCACACTCCAGTATCAGGTGTGCTCTAGTATCAGGTTCGCTCCAGTCTCAGGCCCGCTCCAGTATCAGGTGCACTCCAGTATCAGGCGCACTCCAGTATTAGGCGCGCTCCAATTATCAGGTGCACTCCAGTATCAGGCGCCCTCCAGTATCATGTGCACTCCAGTATCAGCCGCACTCCAGTATCAGGTGCACTCCAGTATCAGGCAGGCTCCAGTATCAGCCGCACTCCAGTATCAGGCGCGCTCCAGTATCAGCCGCGCTCCAGTATCAGGCGCACTCCAGTATCAGGCGCGCTCCAGTATCAGCCGCACTCCAGTATCAGGCGCGCTCCAGTATCAGCCGCACTCCAGTATCAGCCGCACTCCAGTATCAGGCGCACTCCAGTATCAGGCGCACTCCAGTATCAGACGCACTCCAGTATCAGGCGCACTCCAGTATCAGGCGCGCTCCAGTATCAGACGCACTCCAGTATCAGGCGCGCTCCATTATCAGACGCACTCCAGTATCAGGCGCTCTCCAGTGTCAGACACGCTCCAGTATCAGGCGCGCTCCAGTATCAGGCGCACTCCAGTTTCAGGAGCGCTCCAGTATCAGACGCACTCCAGTATCAGGCGCCCTCCAGTATCAGCCGCCCTCCAGTATCAGGCGCGCTCCAGTATCAGACGCACTCCAGTATCAGGCGTGCTCCAGTATCAGACGCACTGCAGTATCAGGCGCACTCCAGTATCAGACGCCCTCCAGTATCAGACGCACTCCAGTATCAGACGCACTCCAGTATCAGGCGCGCTCCAGTATCAGGCGCGCTCCAGTATCAGGCGCGCTCCAGTATCAGACGCGCTCCAGCATCAGCCGCGCTCCAGTATCAGCCGCACTCCAGTATGAGCCGCACTCCAGTATCATGCGCGCTCCAGTATCAGACGCACTCCAGTATCAGACGCACTCCAGTATCAGGCGCTCTCCAGTATCAGGTGCGCTCCAGTATCAGGCGCGCTCCAGTATCAGGCGCGCTCCAGTATCAGGCGCACTCCAGTATCAGGCGTGCTTCAGTATCAGGCGCACTCCAGTATCAGGCGGGCTCCAGTATCAGACGGGCTCCAGTATCAGACGGGCTCCAGTATCAGGCGTGCTCCTGTATCAGGCACACTCCAGTATCAGGCGCGTTCCAGAATCAGGCGTGCTCCACTATCAGGCGCGCTCCATTATCAGGCGCGCTCCAGTATCAGGCGCTCTCCAGTATCAGCCGCGCTCCAGTATCAGGCGCACTCCAGTATCAGCCGCACTCCAGTATCAGCCGCACTCCAGTATCAGGAGCGCTCCAGTATCAGGCGCGCTCCAGTATCAGGCGCGCTCCAGTATCAGGCGCGCTCCAGTATCAGGCGCGCTCCAGTATCAGGCGCGCTCCAGTATCAGGCACACTCCAGTATCAGGCGCACTCCAGTATCAGGCGCACTCCAGTATCAGGCGCACTCCAGTATCAGGCGCACTCCGGTATCAAGCATGCTCCAGCATCAGCCGCACTCCAGCATCAGCCGCACTCCAGTATCAGGCACACTCAAGTATCAGGCGCGCTCAAGTATCAGGCATGCTCCAGTATCAGGCGCAATCCAGTATCAGGGGCACTCCAGTATCAGGCACACTCCAGTATCAGGCGCACTCCAGTATCAAGCGCACTCCGGTATCAGCTGCTCTCCAGCATCAGCCGCACTCCAGCATCATATAAAGGAAGAAAAAAGAACGGGAGATGGCGCTCTATATGAAAGTACGTCGGGTAATCGTACAAAGCAAGAAAATTGTTCGGGTGCTCACCTGATGGCGTTGTGCGAGTACTATAGAGGCACAACGCTCATAAAAACATGGTTGGCTGTAATAAGCCCCAGAGACAGCAGCCGCGTAGTCCTGGATCCCTCGTGTCTGGCGACCTCGGGCAACGGTAGTATATAAGCAGAAAATAAAAAATACAGGACCGTGCGCTCGACTACTAAAATAAATCCTCGTGCGGTGGCAACATAGGGTAAATAGATATGATTATTATTCCATTAAAATACAGTTACATAACGCGTATCGTGCAGCAAGCACTTTCTTCATATGCTATAAAAATACACATTCAATAAAAGAGAAGATGGTCATAATTGATATACTAAAAGAAAACACAGCAACAGATTTAGTTAATATATTCCAAACCAATTACAAATCTTGTTAAAAATGTAAAATTGTAAGGAGAACCTTTAAAAACATTTAAAACTGAGAGACCATGGTTAAGAATGAACCTCATGGTGGAGAAGAAATGAGCGGGAGATCCCAACCTCCCAATAGAAGATAGAGCTACTCGATTGCTATGTTTAATTGTAATCATCGTTTTAAACCAATGGGAAGAGAGATCTTTCAAAGAAGATGGACCTGGTGAGTTTTTAAGGGAAAATAGAACTGACTTCAAAAAAAAAAAGAGAAAGAAAAAAAAAAAAAAAAAAAAAAGGGCCATATTCAAATTTGCAGAAACCCCGGGTGCGTGCACCACCTAAGAAAGGGGTAAGTGCGATTGGGAAACACCGCAACTAGCAGTAGAATAATAATGAATCCAAATACAATGATGTGCACATGGCAACTCGGAATACAAAGTAATAAAACGCGAGTGATGTGCTATAGAAGACAGTATTGTGGCCAATCGCAGATACCAACAAAAAAATAACATCGTGAGACAGAAAATAAATTGCCAAAAGGAAGGCCAAATAATCGAGAGAAATAAAATAGTGATTAATTCTTTAATATGTGAGAAAAACCTCCAATGCCTTAGCGATAGACGTAGGCTGGCGTTCTAATATGGAGAAAGTTAGTCTCCAAAATAGTAATAATATATACAAAGTATCCTTTGTTAAAAACGAGATGTATAACTAGTTAAGGAGTTGTTTGGTAGATTCATAAACACAGCACCTTATTCGATGATATAAAAGATGATTAGATAACAAAAAAATAGACTTATCAAAAAGACTAGAATCAGGGTGCACTCCATATCAGCACACACTCCAGTATCAGACGCACTCCAGTTTCAGACGCCCCCCGGTATCAGGTGCGCTCCACTATCAGCCGCGCTCCAGTATCAGGCGCCCTCCACGTCGCAGGCGCCCTCCATAATTCAGTGTTGCGCTCCACTCTATCAGCCGCGCTCCAGTATCACGGAGTGCACAACCGTAATTCATGACGCACTCCAGTTTCAGACCGCACTCCAGTTCAGGGCGCACTCCATATCAGGCGGCGTGCTCCAGTATCAGGTGTAGAGCTTTATCATATCAGGCGTAACCCTCCCAGTATCAGGCACCCTCCATATCGGCGCTCTCCAGATCAGTGCCACTCCACTATCAGCCAGTGCTCAGTATCCAGGACGCACTCCAGTATCAGGTGTGCTCAGTATCAGTCCATTATCGGGCGCCTGCAGCACTTTGTAATGCACTTAAGATCAGGGAAAGTTCTGGAGGCGTCGAACCACAACCGTACGAATCTACACATTTATGACTGGAGCTTGGCAAAACTGGGCGCATTCCTGCGGGAACAGGCAGAGCGGGTACAAGGGGTTCACCTGAGGCTGAGGTGTCGTAGTGGAGCTAGAAAGCACCAAATCTGTGACCCGCAGCAGAACAGGTTCATAGATTCAGTTTATGCTACTAATGCGCAAAATAAAATTGGCGTCTGGGCACCAAAGTAAATACATATCGCCCTAAGTGCTATTTAAATGTCCTATATTGGTGTCGGTACAAACTCCCGAAACGCGTAGAAGCCTATTGGGTCTATAGGAGCAGGGAGTGAAGTGCCATAGGCAAGCGCAAACTCCGCTCCCTCTCCATCAATTCATTTATATCATAATACTTAAATTTTATTTTACCAAAAAATAAAATATTCCTAAATTTCACTATTAAAAGACAGCTGCCTAATTGTCTGTGACTCGTGTTTTATCACTATCATAGTCAGCAATAGTATATACTTGTAGCACACTGAGCTCTTCATTAGTGCAGCTCGTAGCTTATAACGCCTGTTGTGTTGGCTCGCTCTCTAGTCCGTTCCCTTCCTTTGAGATTAGCACTGGTCTTATGTTTCCACATTTCTGTAGTGTCCCGTTACTTACACCCACTATGCGAGAGTGCTATAGTGACTCGAGACAGAGCGTCGAGCCATTTCTCTGCTGCCGTCCCAAACTGCACTCATCGGCTTCAACAAGTTTCAGGGAACAAATCCTGATCTTAATGACAAAGGGCCACATGTATGATGCGTTGCGTTTTCGCGCCGCGTTGAGTTTCTGGCGGTAACCTAAGCGCCTCCCGGCCCGAAGTCCCGCTGAGTGGTCGGCACGCAGAGGACATGCGGTCTGGTTAGGCGCAGCGTTCCGCCACTTTCAGCTGCGCCCCGCATTAAGGGCGGGCAGTGGCGGCGCGGGTATAGTCGTTTTCCCGGGCGGTGAGCGCGCGCTCTTAAAAAACTCTGAGGCATGTTACGATATCGCGGCTCACCAAAGAGTGCGCCGCATGCAGCTCTACGCAGCTCCGACAGTCAGACTGGTTTATTTTGGTGACAAATGCTCCGGCCATGAGGCGAAGTCTGTGAAAGCGAGAACGAACATGAGAGGAAACATCAGAAGAGATCGGCAAGAAAGTCTTCGGTCGTCTCCGCTCCGTGCAGCAGGAATATGCGAAATCAAAAAGGTTAAAAATAAAAAAAACAAAAACACTTTCCAAAACCTAGAAGGGCCAAATCAAAATTAGGATATTGGAAATTGCCGGGGAAATACAGAAATTCAAATTCTGAAAGCTTTTCCCTCTTGGGCGCAAAACCAACCAACAAAATAGGAGCGAAGTGAACCATTAAAACCTATGGAGCATTAAACCCAATCAAATCAAAGGCGGGACATTCAAAATACAGAAAAATCAAAAAAGGGCTGATTTTTGAGCTATCGGGGCTTGGCTATCTCGGCCAATCAAATAGGAGCGACAAAGACCCATTAATCCTAGGAAATTTTTTGACCAATCAAAATCAAAGGCGGGACTTTTAAAAAATACAGTAAAAAGACAAAAAGAGCTGATTGGGCTGACTAGCGGGGGCTTGCCCTATCCCAGCCAATCAGAGCGCAACTACTTCTCCCATTGAAATCTTGGAAATGGGCGCACTGAAATCTCGCCCAGCGCCGTGCGGCAGGGAGTTAATAAAAAAATTTTTTTTATTAAGTGAAAAATTTTCCAGAAAAGGCAAAAACCCTTCTCTAAACAAAAATCAATTAAACCCCAAAAACAACGCTTTGTCACCGAGCCCCCGCGCTCATGGGGGAATTGCATAGAGTTGCCGGGAAAACACTAATTCAAATTGGTTTAAGCTTTCTCTTTGGGTCGGCAGAAGCCAGCCAATCAAATAAGCAAAGTCCCCCCATTAATCCTGGGGAGATATTGACCAATCAGAATAGGACGCAGGGCCCTTTTAATCCTATGGGGGGAATTTTTTGCCAATCAGAATGGGAGCGACAGTGCCCATTAAAACCAAATGGAAAATATGACCAATCATATTCAAAGGCGGGACAGTTAAAAATACAGAAAAAATACAGAAAAGAGCTGATTGGTTAAGCGGGGGGGGCCGTCCACTTAGCCAACAAGCCGAGCTATTTTCTCATAGAGTTTCAGGGGTTAAAAAATCAGAGCGGCTCTGTTTTGTGATTGCTAATTAAAAGAGGGCCTTATTTGGACCAATGGGAGAGGCGAGCGACGCTCCATGGGTTTTTCAATGCTCTAAAAAAAACTGTACAGGCCGAAATCAAATAA
This sequence comes from Phyllomedusa bahiana, assembly GCA_025379985.1. NCBI lineage: Eukaryota > Metazoa > Chordata > Amphibia > Anura > Hylidae > Phyllomedusa > Phyllomedusa bahiana. The sequence goes on along the minus strand of JAODAL010061399.1, from coordinate 11,458 downwards.
AACCCACAAATGGTCCCGATGTGTATAAAAAGAAATAATATGGGGGTAACAAAAATAAACAATAAAAAAAATTCAATGATTTACCCCCATATTATTTTTTAAATTTTATAACACATGGGTAAAACTTTGGTGTTATCATTTGATTGGCCCTTTTACATTTTTAATTTCAGTTTTCATTAGAAAACCCAAAAGGAGTCGCTCGTTTCTCCCATTGGTCCAAAAACCCCGCCCTTTAAATTAGCCAATCCCAAGCCGCTCTGCATTTCTTTCCCCATAGAACCATGAGAAGGACTCGCGCTGATTCAAAGCTGGCGACCCCCTCTTCCCCCCAAACCCAAATCACAGTACAAATTTTCCCATAGAATAAAACTTTTAGGCCCCCCCTTCTTCGCGCCTTCTTTCTCCCCTCACAATGACCCTACATCGATTGGGGGATTTATATCTGCCGCCCGGGGTCAACCAATCCCTCTTTTTCTGCCTTTTACCTTTTTTTTGAACTGTCCGCCTTTTCATGTGATTGGTCCATACTTCTCCATAGGTTAAAAATGGGGCCCTGTCCTCCTATTTTATTGGGCAATAAACCTCAAAAAGTTTGAATGGTTACTGCCTCCCATTCTGATTGCTGCTTCTCCGACCAATGAGAAAAGGGTTCAGAATTTTAATTACTTGTATTTCCCCGGGAATTCCCTATATCCCAAAATTCCCCGATGTTGCCCGGCTACGAAAAACGGTTGTAGGGTTTGATTTATTTATGTTTTTTTTAAAGGTTTGAGCCTTTTTCTGAATGTTTTCCCGCCTTTATAAAGGCTTTTTTTTGGGAAACATACTCCTCGCACGAGCGGGGCGCCGGATTTTGCCGATCTTCTATCCTTCCTCCTGTTCCGCCGCTTTACTTCGCCTCCGCCGGAGGATTTTAGACCAAAATAAACCAGGTCTGCCTGTCGGAGCTGCGAGCGCTGAAATGCGCCGCACTTTTGCCGACTCCGATCGTACATCCCCCGGGAGTTTTCGAGCCGCGCGCGTCCCCCTCCCAACACCGGGCCCCCATTGCGACGTATGGGGAAAAGGGGGCCCCAAAGTGGCGCCTCCCGCTACCACTGAACCCTGCGTCCGACAGGGGATTCGGGCCGGGGAGGCGCAGAATACTCCAAATACTCCCGATCATACATGTCGCCCTAAATTGGGACTTTGAGGCTGATGGGAGCAGAGAACTCCATCAAAGGGAACGTGTCACCAAAATGACTTATTCTTTAACGTTTTTATGTTAAACACATTTTTTTGGAATTTTTGGTTGTTTTTTAAAATTTTTCTCATCACTTATTAATTCTTAGGTTCTGCAGTTTTCACTTTGGCTGCTCGACCTAATAATAGTCTGACTCTCCCTGTCCTGTAGGGAGAGATTTTCAGCAGTCTGCTCATTATGGCGATGTCTCCCCTGCAGTGGACAAAAAAGTCCTGAAACAACCAAATACTAAAAACGTTGGTCCCCGACCATCAACAGCAGCTGAAAAAAAACTCTATTTCTTAATGTATCCAGAAATCATTGGATGTACCTCCACCCTGCAAAAGGCGATGTAAAGCACATCACTGTATTTATATGGAAGCTTGTGGTCGTTTTACAGATTTTGGTGCTAATAAAGTTATTTTGCTTTTCCCGCTAAAAATCCATTTTGCCACTAATAGACTTATCTCGGTTTTGTTGCTAAAAGTATGTTTTTTTCCGGATTTTGTTGCTTGAAAGATGTAGGTGCCAGTGTGTGCAGGGTACAGGCTGGTGATGAGGTCTATATGGAAGGGTTAGGCCAAGGAGGGATTTAATAGGATGTATTGATTTTGTCCCGTCCCCCGGTCTCCTCTTCAGCGGTTGCTCCCGGTCTCCTCTGCAGCAGTGGCCCCCGGTCTCCTCTGCAGGGGTGTCCCCCGGTCTCCTCTGCAGCGGTGTCTCCCGGTCTCCTCTGTAGCGGTGTCCCCCGGTCTCCTCTGCAGCGGTTTCCCCCGGTCTCCTCTGCAGCGGTGTCCCCCTGTCTCGTCTTCAGCGGTGGCCCCCGGTTCTCTCTCAGCAGTGGTTTCCCTCGGTCTCCTCTGCAGCGGTGTCCCCCTGTCTCCTCTTCAGCTGTGGCCCCCGGTCTCCTCTGCTGCGGTGTCCCCCGGTCTCCTCTTCAGTGTGTCCCCTGTCTCCTCTGCAGCGGTTCCCCCGGTCTCCTCTGCAGGGGTTCCCCCCCGGTCTCCTCTGCAGCGGTGGGCTCCCGGTTCCTCGTGCGGAGTGTCCCCCGGTCTCCTCTGCAGTGGTTTCCCACGGTCTCCTCTGCAGCGGTGTCCCCCTGTCTCGTCTTCAGCGGTGGCCCCCGGTCTCCTCTGCAGTGGTTTCCCACGGTCTCCTCTGCAGCGGTGTCCCCCTGTCTCGTATTCAGCGGTGGCTCCCGGTCTCCTCTGCAGCGGTTTCCCACGGTCTCCTCTGCAGCGGTGTCCCCCTGTCTCCTCTTCAGCGGTGGCCCCCGGTCTCCTCTTCAGCGGTGGCCCCCGGGCTCCTCTTCAGCTGTGTCCCCCGGTCTCCTCTGCAGCTGTGTCCCCCTGTCTCCTCTGCAGCGGTGTCCCCCGGTCTCCTCTGCAGCGGTGTCCCCCGGTCTCCTCTGCAGCGGTTTCCCAATGGTCTCCTCTGCAGCGGTGTTCCCCGGTCTCCCCTGCAGCGGTGTCCCCCGGTCTCCTCTGCAGCGGTGTCCCCCAGTCTCCTCTTCAGCGGTGTCCCCCTGTCTCCTCTTCAGCGGTGGCCCCCTGTCTCCTCTGCAGCGGTGTCCCCCGGTCTCCTCTGCAGCGGTGTCCCCCGGTCTCCTCTGCAGCGGTGTCCCCCTGCCTCCTCTGCAGCAGTGTCCCCTGTCTCCTCTGTCCCCCGGTCTCCTCTGCAGCGGTGTCCCCCGGTCTCCTCTGCAGCGGTGTCCCCCTGCCTCCTCTGCAGCAGTGTCCCCTGTCTCCTCTGTCCCCGGTCTCTCTGCAGCGGTGTCCCCCGGTCTCCTCTGCAGCAGTGTCCCCCGGTCTCCTCTGCAGCAGTGTCCCCTGTCTCCTCTGCAGCAGTGTCCCCCTGTCTCCTCTGCAGCAGTGTTCCCCTGTCTCCTCTGCAGCAGTGTCCCCCGGTCTCCTCTCAGCAGTGTCCCCCGGTCTCCTCTGCAGGCAGTGGAGTCCCCCTGTCTCCTCGGTCCCCCGGTCTCCTCTGCAGTGGTGTCCCCCTGTCTCCTCTGCAGCGGTGTCCTCCGGTCTCCTCTCAGCAGTGTCCCCCGGTCTGCTCTCAGCAGTGTCCCCCTGTCTCCTCTTCAGTGGTGTCCCCCTGTCTCCTCTGCTGAGGTGTCCCCGTGTCTCCTCTGCCGCGGTGTCCCCGGTCTCCTCTGCAGCCGGGTCCCCCTATCTCCTCTGCAGCGGTGTCCAGCAGTCTCCTCTGCTGCGTTGTCCTCCTGTCTCCTCTGCAGCGGTGTCCCCCGGTCTCCTCTGCAGCGGTGTCCCCCTATCTCCTCTGCAGCGGTGTCCCCCTATCTTCTCTGCAGCTGTGTCCCCCAGTCTCCTCTGCAGCGGTGTCCCCCTATCTCCTCTGCAGCAGTGTCCCCCTGTCTCCTCTGCAGCGGTGTCCCCCTGTCTCCTCTGCAGCGGTGTCTTCCTGTATTTTGGATTCTGATTGTGAGATTTCTCCTTTATTGTGGTTTTTCCTCTTCAACATGAAGCTTCATCAGTTCCTTCCAAAGGGGGAGAACCTGTCCTCCTCATAGTGACCGGGGCCGGAGGGGAGAACCTGTTCTCCTCATAGTGATGGGCGCCGGAGGTGTGGGATAGTGGGACAGCCTCCCTGTGTTTTCCAAGCAAAATCCCATGCACTATGAAGGTTGTGAAATATTTATTTGTATTTTACTGTTTTGGCACAAGATGTCGCTATGTCCGTTTCCAGTATATGCAAATGAGGGACTTGGTTATAAGACTGGCACTTGTAGCAGCCATTTTAGAAGCTGCTGAGATTCTGAGAGGAGAAAGACAGGAGACAGTTGTGCTAAGGAGGCCAGGACAGGATTCATAGTCGTTCCAGAGACAGTGGAGAGCCTGGACTGTCTATACAGGACGCCATCGCAGAGGGAGAGAGAGAACTCCTGGAACAAGAAGGACATGCTGCCAAGATAGAGAGGATTGTCTGCTGCCGGATCATTCCATTCCATCCATCTGCACCGGAGGGACAGGGATTGCCGGGGCGATCTAGATTAAGATATCTCGCGGAAATGCGTGCAAGCCAACGAGCTCAGACTGGGAGAAGAGAATGCGCCTGACCTGCTATTAGTTTAGTCAGTTTAGGTTTCAGTTACAGGCCAAAGGAGGGTTTTCCCAATATACCTCCTGTTCTGGACTTGGAGAGTTTTCTATCGCACCATTAGCTATTTGAACGGTTCTTCTGTGAGGGAAAGTTGTGTCACGTGTGTTTGGGAGGGAAGTGGGTAAATCATTTAAGCTGTGTAAGCTGCTGTGCTGCTCCACGAGCCCCTGCAACTGCCACCACAACATATTCCGTTTGTGATGACGGTTATTAAGAAGGTAAGGGGTTTATCGGCCTTTCGGAACCCCATGGTTAGGTAAAGCTGCCAGGCATCCAGGAGGAGTAAACTTTCTGGTGGCGCGCTGTGCAGCATAGGGGCCAGGATAATATTGAAAATTTGGTGTTTTTTTGGGGGCTCTGTTCACCATCTTGTTCAGAAAATTCGTTAAAACAAACGTTGTTGAGCTGGTGTTGGAGTCGTGTTCTATGTCCGTGACTTCGCTGATATTCCGGAAACTGACCTCGGTTTCTCAGCTTACTACTTGGTCGTAGTCGGCAGTATTACAGTGATCGTTATGGACGGAGCTGTGGTTGGAGTTCTTCCCGAGTCTAATGGCACCGGCCAGTAGCCAAGATCAGGGTGCCCATTAGTACCCGCCCAAGTGAGTTTTGTCCATTTTGGGCCACTATTGCAAATCCCTCCAAATTTGACGGGGGAAAAACTGACACGCAGGGACTGGACAGCTAAAGGGGCGCGTGCGTAGCACAGTTAAGATTTGTAACTTAGCTCCGGAAAACTGGGGGCAGAGATAGCCCAGGTTGCCATGGAGGGGGACGTTATGCGGCCAGTAATGGTGCGACCGAGTCTGAAAGAGGACAATGCTGGGAGAAAATATTTCTCTGTTGGAAGGGGCACACACCAAGGCGGGGGGTTTACCAAAGTGGGTGCACCTGCGAAGTTGTTCTACAAACGGCCGCAAAGAAGAGGGTGAGACCATCATGCAGTACTCTAATGCCTGCAGGAAAACATTGAATGTCATAGACGGCGGAGAGGTACCCAGCGGCTATGCGGGCTTTTCAGAAGTGGATATCTTCTAAGAGACCAGTTCATTGTGGGATTGCATATTAGATATCTTTCGGGACAAATTGCATAGAGATGAAAAGAATGTGTTTCCGACCTGAAATTCTTATAATGATTCGTAGCCGCTGTAGAAAGGGAGGATGAATCCCACATTCCCGTAGTGGTAAAGGCTCGCTGTGTGTAGTGCCCAAGCTAGTAGAGGACAGAGGACTCTGGGTCTTTCTGACGGATGTGGTCCAGCACTGCGGACAGTTAGTGAGAGAACTTCGGTGGAAGTGTCCAGATGGAAGGCGGGCGGAAACGGCACATAGCTCCTGAGACAACGTGGCTTCCGGCAGTACCCCTTCTGAACAGCCCAGCAGGGTCATCACCACAAGAGGGTCTCATTTGAGCAGAGGTTTAGGGGACCCCTCTGCTGGGCTGCCAGAAGTTTGGCCACAATCGCCAGACGGTGTCGGGAAAATGTAAGGGTCGAGCCGGGTTTAGATACCGACCGCCGCGTAGCGGTGGCGTTCCTGCGGCGAGAGCCTCGGCGGCAACAGAAAACAAAAGACCATGTGTGAGGTGGGTACGATCTTTACGCAGTTGTCCTGTTATGGAAGCAGAGCTAGAGGCAGAAAGGAGTGACAGTGTCGACTGTCTAGTTGATTACTGGGTCAGAGTGCTACCATATGCCCTTGGAGTTCTGTTGAGAGACACTTTGGGCACCTTGATGGATCTCAGTAGATGGCGCGTTCATTTAGGCTGACGGCAGGCCTACAATGCGTGGCTGGATTGTACAAGGATAGTTTGATGAAGGTCCGACTGTTTGGACAAGAATTGGCAAGAAGGGAGTTGTGATGGTGGATCACCCATCCAAGAAGGGTGAGTGGATGTGTGACCCTGGGCAATGAAAGTGCTCTGAGTCCTGGATCACCACCTTATATGGCATAGATAAGGCCAAACTATTGGCTGCGGGCCTCCTCACACTTGGCCCCACTCAGGATGATCCTTGACAGATGGGTGAGGAGTGCTGCAGTCTGCAGAGAGCCCCATTCTTAGTCGACCCATTGGTCACGTAAAGTCCTGTCAGCGAAAGCCAGATCAACGGATCCAGCCACGAAATGAAAAATATTGATGCTGCCGTTGGGAGCCAGACGGAAGTCGAATAGGGCTTGGAAGTCTTGGTTGAACCAGTCTTAACAGGAAAGTCACAGAACCGACCACTGGGTTAGCTCGGGCCCTCTGTCACTGTGGAGAGGATGTGTACCAGTGAGATGCCTCAAAGTTCATGGACAGCGTTGTTGACCATTCCTGCGGGAATACCCTATAGCTGAAGTCCATTTCCTGGAGAAGATATCTCCCGGCGATAGGGACATCAACGCTATGGCCCGACAAGAGGTCAGCCTGGACCTATGCAGTGGAGCGTCCCAGAAGTGGTGAGCCCCTTGACGGCGGAATGGAACTGGCCGTGTGTGATGGCTCAGTGGGCATTTGACGCAGGACCCTGACTCCAGGGCCAACATAACAGCTGCTGGAAGTACCCCTGGAATTTCCAGGAGGGCGGTTCTCGAGCATTAATGAAGACGTCGAGTTTCGTGCTTTCTACATCGAGCATGGAAATCCCCACAGGCGAGCCCGTCCATCGAGAACGGTACCGACAAATCCCGCCCAAATATGTACCAGGAAGTGAACGACATGGTGGCCAGCATGCGGGCGAAAACGGAGGGATTAAAGAGAGGTCAAAGTCCCTGGGCCGCCCCTGCTGTGGTTTTGGGTGCGAAAAAAAAATTGGGAGGTATCAGGTTCTGGTTAGATATTCAGGAAGCTAAATGCCAGACCATTCGTGACGCCTATACCCTCACGCGGCAATGAAGAGTCGCTGTCCGCTTAGGGCCATGCAAAGTTCTTTTCGACCTCGAACCCTGGCAAGCGGATACTGGCAGGTACCAGTGGCTGAGAAGCATAGGGCAAAGGACAGCTTCATTCTGCCTGATGGGACTCTACGAGTTCAATCGGATGCCGCTTTGGGCTTTCCTAACGCCACTGGGACCCAGGGACATTCCAGCGTTCTGTTGGGAGCTTTGTTATGGGGGATACTTAACTTTGAGTCTGTGCTTATTACCGGACGATGTAGTGGTGTTCGGGTATTCGGTTTGAGGCGAGAACCTGTCTTCCTAATCAGTGACGGGGGCCGGATGAGAGAACCTGTCCTTGCCTTTAGTTTCAAGGGGTGAGGGTGGGGGGGGGTGAGAACCTGTCCTCCTCATAGTGACGGGGGCAGGGGGAGAACCTGTCCTCATAGTGACGGGGGCCGGAGGAGAGAACCTGTCCTCCTCATAGTGACGGGGGCCGGAGGGGAGAACCTGTCCTGCCTCTAGTTTAAGTGACGGGCGGGCCGGAGAGGGAGGAAACCTGGTCCTGCCTCATAGTGACGGGGCCGGAGGGGAGAACCTGTCCTGCCTCATAGTGACAGGTGCGGAGGGGAGAACCTGTCCTGCCTCATAGTGACGGGGGCCGGAGGGGAGAACCTGTCCTGCCTCATAGTGACGGGGGCCGGACGGGAGAACTTGTCTCCTCCATAGTGTCGGAGATAGTGAGGGGCGGAGGGAAACTGTCTCATAGTGACGGGGGCGGGGGGAATGTCCTTATGTGAGGGGCCGGAGGGGAGAACCTGTCCTCATAGTGACGGGGGCCGGGGGGAGCCTGTCTCCTAGTGAGGGGGGCGGGGGGAGACTGTCTCCTATAGTGCGGGGCGGGGGGAACCTGTCTCTCATGTGCGGGGCGGAGGGGAGAACCTGTCCTATAGGACGGGGCGAGGGGAAACTGTCCTGCTCTAGTGAGGGGGCCGGAGGGAGAACTGTCCTGCTATGTGACGGGGCCGGGGGGAAAACTGTCCTCTCTGTGCGGGGGCGGAGGGGAGAAACTGTCTCCTCTAGTGGGGGGCGGGGGGAGAACCTGTCCTTCCATGTGACGGGGCGGGGGAAAAACCGTCTGCTCATAGTGACGGGGCGGGGGGGGAACTGTCCTGCTCTAGTGGGGGGCGGAGGGAAGAACCTGTCCTCCTCATAGGACGGGGGCCGGAGGGGAGACCTGTCCTCCTCATAGTGACGGGGACCGGAGGGGAGAACTGTCCGCTCATGGACGGGGCGAGGGAACCCTTTCTTCCTATAGTGACGGGGGGGGAGGGGGGGGAGAACTTCCTCTCATAGTGCGGGGGCCGGGGGGAGAACCTGTTCTCTGTGAGGGGGCCGGGGGGGACCGTCTGCCTCATAGTGACGGGGCGGGGGGAGAATGTCTCCTCATAGTACGGGGCGGGGGAGAACCTGTCTCCTCATGTGACGGGGCCGAGGAGACCGTCTCTAAGGACGGGGGGGGGGAGAACTGTTCCCCATAGTGCGGGGGCCGGAGGGGAGACCTGTCCCTTAGTGGGGGCCGGAGGGGAAACTGTCCTATAGTGACGGGGGGGGGGGGGAGAAACCGTCTCCTCATGTGAGGGGCGGGGGGAGAACCTGTCCTGCCTCATAGTGAGGGGGCGGAGGGGAACTGCTGCCTCATATGACGGGGCCGGAGGAGAAACCTGTCCCATAGTGGGGGGCCGGAGGGAGACCTGTCCTTCAGTGACGGGGCCGGAGGGAAACCTGTCCCTCATAGTGACGGGGCGGGGGGAGAACTGTCCTCCTCATAGGGGCGGGCGGGGGGGAAACTCTGCTTCATGTGACGGGCGGGGGGAGAACCGTCTCCTCATAGTGACGGGGCCGGGGGGAGAACTGTCCTCCTCATGTGACGGGCCGAGGGTGAGAACCTGTCCTCCTCATAGTACGGGCGGAGGGAGAACCTGTCTCTCATAGTGGGGGCGGGGGGGGGGAATGTTCCTCATAGTGAGGGGCGGAGGGGAGAATGTCCTCCTCATGTGACGGGGCGGGGGAGAACCTGTCCTCCTATAGTGAGGGGGTGAGGGGAGAACCTGTCTGATATAGTGCGGGGCGGGGGGAACCTGCCCTCCTTAGTGACGGGGCGGAGGGGAGAACGTCCTTCTCTGTGCGGGGCGGGGGGAGAACTGTCCCTAAAGGATGGGGCGGGGGAAAAACTGTCTCTCATTGATGGGGGCGGGGGGAACCTGCTGCTCATGTGCGGGGCCCGAGGGGAGAACTGTCCCTTAGTGAGGGGCCGGGGGAGAACCTTCTCTATGTGAGGGGCGGGGGAACTGTCCTCCTATAGTGACGGGGGCGGAGGGGGAAAACCTGTCTGCTCATGTGAGGGGGCGGGGGGAACCTGTCTCCTCATGTGGGGGGGGGGGAGAACCTGTCCCTCATAGTGGGGGCGGAGGGGAACCTGTCTCTAGTGACGGGGGAGGGAGACCTGTTCTTTAGGACGGGGGCCGGAGGGGAGAACCTGTCCTCATAGTGATGGGGGCCGGAGGGGAGAACCTGTCCTGCCTCATAGTGACGGGGGCCGGAGGGGAGAACCTGTCCTCCTCATAGTGACGGGGGCGGAGGGGAGAACCTGTCCTGCCTCATAGTGGGGGCGGGGGGGAACCGCTCTCTAGTGACGGGGGCGGAGGGGGAACCTGTCCTCTCATAGTGAGGGGGCCGGAGGGAGACCTGTCCTCTATTGACGGGGCGGAGGGGAGAACCTGTCCTGTCTCATAGTGACGGGGCGGAGGGGAAAATGTCTCCTCTATACGGGGCGGGGGGGACCTGTCTCCTCATGTGCGGGGGCGAGGGGAGCCTGTCTCTCAAGTGAGGGGGCGGAGGGAAAACCTATTGCTCATAGGACGGGGCGGAGGGGAGAATGTCTCCTTAGTGCGGGGGCCGGAGGGAGAACCTGTCCGCTCTAGGAGGGCCGGGGGGAAATGTCTCCTATAGTGACGGGGCGGAGGGGGAGACTGTCCTCCTCATAGTGACGGGGGCGGGGGAGAACTTCTTCATGTGCGGGGACCGGAGGGAACGTCTTTTCTATTGACGGGGGCGGGGGAAAAACCTGTCCTCCTCATAGTGACCGGGGCCGGAGGGGAGAACCTGTCCTTCCTCATAGTGACGGGGGCGGAGGGGAGAACTGTCCTCTAGTGAGGGGGGGGGGGAAACTGTCTCCTCATGTGACCGGCCGGGGGAGAACCTGTCTTAATGCGGGGCGGAGGGGAACTGTCTCCTCATAGTGAGGGGGGGGGGGGAGAACTGTCCTCTCATAGTGACGGGGGGGGGGAAACTGTCCTCTTCATAGGAGGGGGGGGGGGGGGGGGGAAAAAACCTGTCCTCTCTATGCGGGGCCCGAGGGAGACCTGTCTCCATGTGACGGGGGCGGGGGGAGAACCTGTCCTCCTCATAGTGTCGGGGGCCGGGGGGACTGTCCTCCTCACAGTGACCGGGGCCGGAGGGGAAAACCCTGTCTCTCTAGTGAGGGGGCCGGAGGGGGAACCGTCTCTCTAGGACGGGGGCCGGGGGGACCTGTCCTCTCAAGTGCGGGGGCCGAGGAGAACTGTCTGTCTCATGTGAGGGGGTGGAGGGAGAACTGTCTGCCTAAGTGCGGGGGCGGAGGGAGAACTGCTCCCATAGTGCCGGGGGGAGGGAAAACTGTCTCCTCTAGTGACGGGGCGGGGGGAGAACCTGTCCTCCTCATAGTGACGGGGGCCGGAGGGGAGAACCTGTCCTCCTCATAGTGACGGGGGCCGGAGGGGAGAACCTGTCCTGCCTCATAGTGACGGGGGCCGGAGGGGAGAACCTGTCCTGCATCATAGTGACGGGGGCCGGAGGGGAGAACCTGTCATCCTCATAGTGACGGGGCGGTGGGGAGAACCTGTCTCTCATAGTGAGGGGCCGGGGGAGAACTTTGCCTCTAGTGCGGGACCGGAGGGGACCTGTCCTCCTCATAGTGACGGGGCGGAGGGGAGAACCTGTCTCTCGTGGGGGCGGGGGAGAACCTTCATCCTCTAGTGGGGGGGCGGAGGGGAAACCTTCTCCTCTAGTGCGGGGCGGAGGGAGACTGTCTCCTCATTGCGGGGCGGGGGGGAACCTGTCTCCTCATAGTGAGGGGCGGAGGGGGAAGAGCCGCGTCATAGTGACGGGGCCGGAGGGGGAACCTGCCCGCTCATGTGACGGGGCGGGGGGAGTCCTTTC
>JAODAL010061398.1:0-20342 GCA_025379985.1 Phyllomedusa bahiana | reverse complement strand
GTTTTTCCCTGCCTTAGTAAAGTTCAAAAACCATTTAAAAGTGCCCCGATAGTCCTGTCGTGTCCTGGTGTGTCAATGTAAAACTGTCAGGAAACTAATGGCATGTAATTAATTCTGTAGCTCTCACAGGCTTCACTTTTTTAATGACATATATTTAGAAAAGTGATTAAATACCCATTTTGGAGGATCCCACATCAACATTAGATCGTGGCAAAACCCCTTTAAGGTACATTCATCCATAACTTTCTGGGAAAAAGCTATCATCATTACTGTCTTTTGGGACTGAAATCTGAAATAAAGGCTTCATCTCTGCAAAAGAACCGAGTTTGTCTGTCCTGGATTTTTACCTGGTGGTGGTAAAAGGTGGACATGTTCTATAGCTTTGTTATAAAGACTATAGAGCGGTATATACCTTATTGATCCTGATGATGACCACATGATTATAACAACACATGACACTATACAAATAAATATTAAAAAGGGTTTCTAAGAAGGAACATACCCGTATCAGGTTGGCTCATAGCTTCAAGCCAATCGTGTTACAGACTAGGAGGGTGGTGTTGGAGCTGCCCTCCCCATTTACTTCTATGGGAGTTCCGAGTATAGCCGATTGAGTGTGCTCAGCTATATTCACAACTCCATAGACATGAATGGAGAAGAGAGCAACAAGCACCAACCCTACTCGGTCTGTAAAAAGGTTGGCTTGTAGCTAGCTATGAGCCAACCTATTACCCGTATGTTCTTTAGTTGAAACACCCCTTTAATATCGGTGAGATTTATACGATGGCTCTTTTTAATGCTATACAGCAGGTGCTATTGTACCAGATATAGGGCTAGGTGGATGGGGGGTGCACTGGACACTAATGATGGCACCTTCCAGTGAGATTGGAAGAGAGGCGCTATGAGGTCATTGGTGTGAAGTCACAATTGCCATCGCCTCAAGCTTGGAGTTTCTATAATAGCATTAGAGTTGGGCTGGTCCACCACAGCATTATTGGGCGGGCCCATGGTCTGACACAATGTTGTACCAGACGAAGGGCAACCTGGAGCGGGGTGCCCTAGACACTAATGATGGCCCCTTCTAGTCTGATTGGTAGAGAGGCACTATGAGGTCACAGCTGTGAGGCCACAAGTGCCATTGCCTCAGGCTTGGAGGTCCTAAAAAAGCATCAGGGTTGGACTGGCTCCCCACAGCATGCTCGTATAGGCCCAAGCTCTGTTCTGTGCCCCACAGGTCAAGCAGAAGACAACCCCATATGGAGCTGCTGTATATATGTCCTATATAAATAAAGGGAGGAGGGCTTTCAGAATTTTATTTTCTAAAGGGCCCAAGAATCTTCAGTCCAACACCGATCAGCAGACTGGGCCATGCCTTTTATTAGGAGCTTAAGTATGGGCACCGACGGTTTTAAAGAAATTTTAAAAATCCCTGGTGAGTACTTTATATTATTTGTGTTATTTTTTAAATTTTTTTATTTTCCATCATTTTGAAACCAAAAAAAATTTGATTTATAAAAACCCAATGATAAACTATTGTGAAACCATTTGCCCGGGGAAAATAGTTTCGCCCAAAATTTTTTTTCTTTTCCAACACACCATCCGCTAATTTTCCAAACGGTGGAAAAACCCGGAGGCCCTTTAAAGGAGGGTTAATTAAATACAGGTGGGGATTGTTGTATGTGAGATTTTTTTACAGAGGGGAAATTTCTATATGTGAGGGGCCTTGTCCCCGTTGGGGATGTATATGTGATGATTGTACAGATGATGATATATATGTGATGATTGTACAGACAGGGATGTATATGTGATGATTGTACGGGATGAGGGTTTAAATATGTGGAGGGGGTTTACGGGAGGGGGATGTTATAGGGTGAGGGGTTGAAAAAGGGGGGGGGAAATGTATATGTAATGTTTGTAAGGATGGGAATTTATTGTGTGTTTTTGTAAATTTGGGAAAATCCAAAATGTGATGATTGTACAGATGGGGATGTATATGTGATGATTGCATAGATGAGGATTTTAAATGTGTTGATTGAAAAAGGCGGGAAAAAATATGTGAAGATTTTTAAAAGATGGGAAGAAATATGTGATGATTGTAGAGAGGGGGGGTGTTTTAATTTGATAAATTGTACAGATGTGAAACTATGTGATAATTTTTCCCAGAAAAGGGATTTTAAATTTTGATAAATGTATGTTTTAGGGGGATGTATATGTCATGTTTGACCCTATAAAGAATAAAAAAGGGGTGAAAATTTTTACGGGATAGGTTTGGGTTATTTTGGGTTTAAAATTGTACGGGTTGGGGTTGAATATGTGATGGTTTTGGTTTTGATGGAGATGATATGTGTTTGATTGTCCCAGATCGGAATGTTTAGGGGTAAGGGTAAAAGTTTTTATTGTAGAAATCGGAACCCTTAGGTTTTTATTTAGAAAAAACCCCGGGGAAATTTCCTTTAAATGTGATGATTGTACAGATGGGAATGTTTATGTGATGATTGTACAGATTTGGATGTATATGTGATGATTGCATAGATGAGGATGTATATGTGATGATTGTAAAGGCAGGAATGTATAGGGTAAATGATTGTAAGATTAGGATTATTTTGTGAAAAATTGTAGAGATGGGAAATGAATAGGGGAAAATGTTTTATGTGCATGTTTTTGAAAAGGGACGGGGATGAAATAAAAGATGGTTTGGGGGTAAACGGGGAAATTATATATTGTGATTTTTTAAAAGGGATGGGTTTTAAATTTGTAAGATTTACACCCCGGGATGTATTGTGTTTTGTTGAAAGGGCCCCCGGGATGAAATGGGGTTTGTTTATTGTACAGAAGGGGGTTTTGTATATGGAAAAATTTGTACAGACGGGGATGTATATGTGATGATTTGGTCAAAAGGGGAAATTTTATATGTGTTTGATTGTACAGACGGGGAATGTATTTTTGTGTTTGGATTTGTACAAAGGGAATTTATATGTGAGGGATTGTACAAATGGGGATCCCTACTGATAAAGGGGTACAGAGGGGGGGTGTTAGGTGTTTTGAAATGTAAAAATTTGGGAATATATTTGTGATGAGTTTTACAGCTTTTGGAATTTTATGTGATGATTTTTTACATCCGGGGGTTTATACAATAAAGGGTTTGGTATAAGGGAGACGGGGTTTATTTAAAAGGGTTTACAGGGGGGGAATTTAAAATTTATTTTTTGGTACAAAAGGGGAATGAATACAGGGGGGGGGTTTTGGAAATTTGATGAAGGGGATGTGTATGGAGGGCCTTGTCCCGAGGGGGATGATATTGGATGATTTTTAAAAGACAGGGATTTTATTGTGATGATTGTACAAAAGGGGAAATATAGGTGATTTGAATTGAAAAAACAAAAAAACGGGGGGGGGGGGGGGGGCGGGGGGGGGGGAAAAAAAAATTAAAAAAATTTTTGTGATAAATTTGGACAATGTTTTATACAAGTTATTTGGGAAATGTGTATGTGATGGGTTTTTCAGTTTGGGGGAGTATAATTTTGATGTTTGTCCCCAGACGGGGAAATTATATTTTTGATGATTGTACAAAAGGGGGAAAGGGTAAAGGGATGATTGAAAAGGGACAGGGATGTTATATCCAAGAGGAGGGTGTATATAGTGCCCGGGGTTTGTGTAGGGTGAAATTTTGGAAATTTTTTCTATACAAGATACTTGGAACAATATTTCTAGCTCATTCCTCAGTCCTACAAGTAATCCACCCGAGTTTAACCCTTTTGGAAAAGGGTTTTAGATTTTTAAAAAACAGTGAAAGCCCCTTTAATCCTTTTGTTTGGGGAACGCGACTGGGGGTTCAGAGGCGTCCCCCAGGGGCCCCCCTCAATTATACAAGTCAGGGGGGCCCTTTTTAGTTCCCTGCCTGGGGATTTTGGGTCCTGTGTGTTTCCCCTTTTTTTTCCCCGAAAAAATGCCGGAGCCCCTGCCCCCTTTCATTCCGTTCAGTTTAAAGCCGAGTGTTATGGAAGGGACGGGGGGCCGGGAGTTTCCAAGGGTTTTGGACCGTGAGAATAAAATTGTAGCGGCACGGTCCGCCGTTTTACCCAGGCGTAGGCGGGCAAGGAGGGAATGCGCGGGAAGACTGGCGTTGGTTTCCAGGGCAGGGGGTGGGCGGGGGGATTCCCTTGTTCCGTGCCCCCCGGGGTCCGGGGATTCAGTGTCTGATGAGTCACAAAAATGCATAATTAGGACGGATATCATTTTAAATCTACGGGGATCACCCTGCACCCCATGGGAGCCCCCCCTTTGGGCAGGGGAGCCCCCTTTCCATCTAAAAGGAAAAAACACTTTTTTGCCCACATTAAAAGCGCCCTTTTGTCTCCCGGGGTTTTGGGGGCCCCACCCAAATCAGTCCTTTATTTTTAAAAGCCCCTATGTAGGGAAAAAAGGATAGCCCCCAACGGGGGCGAGGATCCCCCCATCAATCTTTCCCAATCCGAAAACCCAAACCCAGTTTCATTTTATTTTTTTTTTTTGAAAGGGAAATTTGGGTTTGCTTCAATGCTTTCAAAAAATTTAATTTTGGGAAATATCCCCGGATTTTCCCCCTTTGTGTACCCCGGGCCCCTGTTTTGATTTATTATGGGGTTCCCCAAATGGTTACAGACCGGAAGCTTTTTTTCCTTTCATCTAAATAAATTTATAAATTTACGACCACGATTATCTCATAAACTCCATAAAATTTACGCCCCACGGGATTTATTTCAAAAAACCACCCGTTTAATTTTATCGACTTAGGCCGATTCCCCTTTGTTTATTGGGGGCCATATGCAGTCGAAATAGTAAAAAATTGTGGGGCTTTACTCCTTCTTGAAAAACCTACAACTTTTGGAGAAGGGGCGGGCAGCAAGGGAAAGAACGCACGATTTCCCCAGACAGGGGGTCCTCAGAAATTCATGGCGGGGAAGGGGGAAAATCTATATTTCCCCAATTTTTAAAGGGGTTTTTCCCCACGCGAAAGTTTGGAAGGGGGAACCCACCAAAAAAATTGGGTTTTAATTCACTTTTCCTAAAAATAATATGTTGATTACAAAAAGTAAAAGCCTCTGAGAGCTAAAAAAGGCTTTCCCTTTAAACAAGCCATTAGTTATTTAAAAAGTTTACATTTAGACAAAAACCCCACCCCAGCAAAAAGGGGGGCTTCGGCCCCCGCTTGCGTTGGGCCCGCATTTCCCTTTTTCTGAATGCCGGGGGAACCCATGAAGGAGGGGGGGAAAGGAAAAAAGCAGTAAATTCAGCCCTGTGGTTTTTGTATATAAATTTTCACTGGTTAAAAAGTAATTATTTCAGTGAAACATTGCACAGGGGGTATTTCCCTTTGATTCCTGGCTGTGGTTCTCAACCCCCCTTTCCTTTTTCCCCCCCCTGTGAGGTTTCCTGCTTTTTTTAAATAGTCTCTTCTGAGAGATTAAGAGGGAAAGGGGGAAGTCATTTTCTTGGAAAAAACCCCCTTTTTAAAAGGGCGTTGGTCCGAAAATTGGAAATTCCCCCAGGGGGGTAAAAACCCCTTTTTAAAGGGCGATAGGTTCAGAAAAAGGGTAAAAACCCGCCGGGGTTTTAAAAACCCCCCTTTTAAGGGCGATTTTGCCCCCGAAAATTGTGGTCGCCCCGGGGCCTTTTTTATGTGGAAATTTTTAATCATTGGTTAAAAGTGCGCCGGAAAGAAAAAAATTTTTCCCCCTCTAAAAAGCGGGGGGGGGTTCAGGAAACCCAGGATAGTAAATTTTTAAATGTGCGGGAAAAAAGGCAAAATTGGAAATCGGGGGTGCAAGTTTTATCTTTTGCTAGGGGTTATGTAAGGGCCCCTATTAAGGGGCACGGGTGTAACAGAAGGGGCAAAAACGTTTAAATTACTAGTTGTTTTAAAATGTGCCCTCAGAAGCCCCATTTTTTTAAATAAACCCCGCCCCAAGCGTAATCCCTACAAAAATTTAAATGCCCCCTTTTTAGGTCCCATTCAAATGTGTTGTCCCCGGAAGAAAAATTTGCGCCCAATTTTTGATATAGTTTCAGTTCATTTATATCGAAAATTTTGGGAAAGCCCAAAAGTTTTTTAGGGTGCAAAAATACACCAAAGCTAGGCCCCATTTCATTTTGGGGGACATTTTCCCCCCCTAAAAAAGTTTTAATTGCTTTAGAACAATTCAAAAGGTTTCAGTAGAGGATCCAAAAAACGCGCAGCGAGAGGACAGAAGGGGGTTTTTGTTCATATTTTGGATTGGGGATTGGTTCAAAGGAACTTTTCCCAATTTTTTAAAATCGTGGCGGGAAATAAAGAAGAATAATATTCCCCCATTCCTGCGGTTTAAACCCCTTTTTATAACTTCTTTCTGTCCTGTGAAAACAGATTTAAACCCCCTTTAAGCCAAAGCCCTGAAAAGTAGTTAATGCCAAAAACTTTTTTTTTAGTTTTTGCCTCCCTTGCGTTTCAAACAGTTTAATGTTTTTTTTTTTTTTTTTTTTCCCAAAAAAAGGGCAGTTGTATGAGGCCTTTCGTTTTTGGTTCAAAGGGACAAGTTTACTTTATGGGGGAAAGTTTAATTTTCCAATTTTCTAAAAAAATTTTGCGGGAATTTTTTCTTTATTTTTTTTAAAAAAAAATTTTATTTTTTAACCTTCCCCTTTTCAAACTTAATAACTTGTTAGATTAAAATTTTTTCCTCCGTTTTTTACGGTTTGTGGATACCTAATATGTTTGGACTTTTGGGGCCCGTTTTGTGTAAGGGTGATGCAAAATTATTTTAAAAAAAATTTTTTTTTTAAAGTTTTAAATTTTATTTTTTTTTTTTCCCCTTTTTTTTTTTACCTTTTTATGTTTTTTTACTTTTATTTTTTTAAAATCCCCTTTTTTAAAAAGAGATAATCTTTTAAATTTTTTTTCTCAAAACCCTTATATGTAAAAACATTAAAAATCTGTCGTCGTCTGACACGGGCAGTGATCAGGACAGCCCCACAGTCTGTCCTGTCATTTGGGCTTGTTACACAGGAGCCCTGGGGCTATTTCAAAGGCCCCCAAAAAGGGTTGATTGTCCCGGGGTTCGGTTCCCCCCAGGCACTGTCGGGTTTTCCCGATCCCCCCGAAAAAGGAGCTGGGGGGAAAAACCCTTTGATTCGCTTGGGGGATAAATCCGAGCAATCAAAGGGTTTAAAAAAACCCCGGGGGAGGGGAAAGGGTTTCCTCCCCCGCCCCCCCGGGGGCCTGCAGGAACTGGGGGCTGGGATCAAGGGTGTGTATTAAGCCCCGATCTCAGGGGTTGCGGGGCGGCGCCCGGACCCTCGAAACCCTCCGATTCTGCGGGGGCGATGCCAAAAAATGTCGCTACGGGATGAACAACCTGAAATGCCTGAGGCAAAAGCCCGGTTGGGCGGTCTTTAAAGGGGGTTAGGTTTTCACTCGTATCGGCTTCCTCGGGGATTTTCCCCTAAACAGGGGATTCAAAGGAGAGCCGATCATTTGTTATTAAAATTCCCTAGAATTCTTAGGGGCCCCATACAAAAAAAGAGGGGGCCCCCCAGCATAATGGCCCAAACACCTAATGGCACTAAGGTTTAAAACCCGCGGGCAAAAAGGTTGCAATATTAGCGGTAACATTATACCGCCAAAATATTTGGGGTTAACCCAAAGGGGTATTGCGGTTGGAAAAGAAAAAAAAAAATTTGTCTTGAAGCTAAATTGAAGCCCCTTCAACTTTTCCCCACCCGGCTAGGCTTGCTATAGTTATAGTTACACCCATGATCAAACCACACACTGGGTTCATTTTAAAAGGGGGAAACTAATTTATTTTATTTCCTTTTTACATCCCTTAAAACATACATAGGGTTGTTAAACATTTTTAGGGGAAAAAACCCAATGCAGTTTCACGGCAGGAATTTTTTGAGGTAAATCCACAAGATTTTTTTGTGTGGGTTTTTCGCTCGGGAGTTTTTTTGTGGGGTTTTTGGAAACCGCAGTTTTTAGCCCATTTTAATGGGGACCTTTGGATGATCCAGCAATAAAAGTCCTCCCGGGTGAAAGTTGCGCCCAGATAAAAAAAAATATTTGCTTTGCAAAATCTTAACGGGGCTTTAACCCAAAAAAAATAGAAAACCAAACCCGGGGAGAAAAAATGTAAATTTGGGGCCTTTAAATTTAACAAAAAAAAATAAAAAATAAAGTGAATAAAAAAAGTCTCTTCACAGTCAAAAGGGGGGTTTTTTTCACGATCTCTTTTCATACCCCCTTGCATTTTTGCGCTTCAGCCCCGGGTGTGTTCAAAAGGGGGGCAGTGTGGGATTTTTTTTGGAATTTGAATATCATGGGGACCCAGCGGGGTTTGCCCATCACCGGCCCTTTCCCCCTCTGTATTTAAAAAGGAAGGGGTCTGTTTATAAAAGCTTTGGCGAGTAGCTGAAGGAAAAAATTCTTTTTTGCTCCCAGGCAAAAAGGGTCCTGGTTTAAAATCCCTGCGGGGAACCCAAAAACCGTTTTTCTTTTTTCCTCCCTTTTTTAAAGGGCCCATCCCATCATTGAGGTTTCTTTTCCCATTTATTTGCACTTTTTGACTAATTCCCAAAGGAGTAAGGGGACGGCGGGGGGGAGGGGACAGAAAATTTGGGTTTGAACACTCAAAAGGGAAGGCTGAAATTGAGGATATCTGCCCAGGACCGGGAGGGGATCGAGCGGGAAAACAATGAATCCAAAAGGAGCTGCTAGAAAAAAAAAGGGTCAAAAATTTTTAATAAAATAAAAGGGTTTAAAAAATGTTTGTTTTTTTAAATTTTGGGAAAATTTTTCCCCCATGTAAAATTTTAAACTTTTTTGGCAAAACCCATTTAAATGCCTCCCCCACAATTCTTGGAGGAAAGGTTTTTTTTTTACAAATTTGTTTTTTTTTTTAAAAAGGGGGGAAAAAAATTGGGTACTCTGCCCTAAAATAAAATAAATAAAACCCCTTGCTAAACTTTTTTTCCCTCCCCCTCCTTTTTCGGGGCGCGGGACTCTGGGGCGGGTCTTTTTCCCAAGTCTTCCATTTAAGGGTGGCAGTTGGGAAGTTCAGTGTTTGGGTGGCATGGTCTTCAGCATTCAAAAGGGTGGACCCCTTGAAGGGAAGGGGAAAGTGGGGGGTGCCCTGCAGTGATGATGTCCCCCTTTTTACCATTTTTGGGAAAGCCCCCACACCCTGACAGTTTCCCCGGGCCTTTGAGGAGTTAAAAAGATTATGTGCTGAAAACCAGGCCCCAACTTTTAGCTATGGGACATTTTAAAAACTTGTCCCCTAAAAGGGAAAACCCCCACTAAAAAGGAAAAATTGTTAATGGGGTTGTCCCCCTTTGGATAAAA
The DNA here is from genome assembly GCA_025379985.1 of Phyllomedusa bahiana. Classification (NCBI taxonomy): domain Eukaryota; kingdom Metazoa; phylum Chordata; class Amphibia; order Anura; family Hylidae; genus Phyllomedusa; species Phyllomedusa bahiana. The sequence goes on along the minus strand of JAODAL010061398.1, from coordinate 10,987 downwards.
AAAAATGATCAAAATCCCCTTTTGGGGCACCTTTAAAAAAAAAAATCCAAAAACCAAAAATTTTACCTTTCCCCTTTCCCCCCCAGTTCCAGTCCCTTTTGGGCTCTCTGTTCTTCGGGGTTATTCTTTCTTGAGTTTCCCCCGGAAAACAGGCACATCACCACTTCTGATTTACATCACCGTTCGCAAGTCAACAGCTCAGAACATTGATGCAAGTAGACAACCACTTAAAGGGAGAATTGACATATAAATAAACTAAACAGAATCTTATTTTTTTTATTTATTTTGGTCCCCGTAAACCCAGTTTTCCTTTTTCCCTTTTTGGCCTTTTTTTAAATGAGGCTTTGGCCCGGGAGAAGAGGGCGGTATTCTAGTTTGTTTTGATACCTGGTTTCCTTTTTTTTGCATTTAGGGGCTTTAACTTTGTTATTTGGTGGATTGAAGGGAAAGAACTGTCCCTAAAATAAAATTTAATTTTCCAAAAAAAAATTCCAAAAACCCATGCAGTGTTTTTCCCCCTTTAACAAATGGGTGCCTGTTTTTCTTGAAAGGGCTGCCGGGGAAGGTCTTTTAAAGGAGAGGGGGGGGGCCGGGAAAGGGACTACCCCTAATAAAGGGCATAGGGGAAAGAAACCGGAGCCCCAAAAAAACTTTTTTTTGGATCCCACTAAAACCGGGGCCCAGCCACCCCCCCAAACCTTTAAACTTTTTTCCCAAAGTATTTTCTTTCAGTTACAAAGATAAATAGCAGGGGTGTTTACTTCCCCAAATCCCAGTAAAACAGTATACCCGCAAACCCCAAAAAAAAACCCTTACTATACTAGGACTAAACATTCCCAAATTTAATCCCATTTAACATAAGGCCCCTGAATATACCCCCAGAAAAAGGAACCCAAAATTTACCACTAAAAAAATAAACCTAAAATTAAACCCCTGTACTTTTAAATTAAATAAAAGACCTTAGGGAAAAAGAACAATTTTTACCCCATAAATGGACCCTTTAAAATTTTGTAGGTTTTCCTAGTTAACCCAAAGGCTCTAAGGACTGTAATTTACCACCTTTACAGTGACCATATAGGGGTAGATATCAGTAACCCCAAAGGCTCGCAGACTGTATATTACCCCCCATACATTGCCCATATAATTTGGTAATACTAGTGTATAAAGGTTTCTGTGGGAATTGTTTTCCCTTCCTCCAAAACAGTGCCCCAAATATGTAATAAAAAGGGGGTAAAACTGGTTTCGGCAGACATATCGTTATTTTACAGTTGCAGTTACACCAAAGTAACTCAAGGGCCCGTTTCTCTGTTGAGTCGTTAAAACTTTTTTTTTTCTTCTCTATCCGGGTTTCCCCGGGAATAACATGAGGGCCCTTCTTCCTCCACCACTTTTTCCCTGCAAAAAATTTTTGCATTTAAATATCTTAAAAACCTCAATTTTTCAGCCCTTCCCTCTCCCCCAAACCTCTGAAAAAAAATTTTCCTCAGGGGAGGAAGAGCGAAAAACGGCCATAGCTTAAGGAGGCCATTTTCTAATTTAATTTAGGTAAGCCCTTCCCCCAAAAAGTTTAAAAGGGCCAGTTTTCCAAAGGGGCGTGGCAGGGCGTGCGACCCGCCCCGGGGGCCCCGAGGTTTCCGCTCAACCCGAGGGGGGGCGCTGCGACCGCCCCCTGCCTGCCCAAAGAGGGGAACGCCCCTGATTTCGGCAGGGGCTGTTTTTAAACAACCGTGCAGAGCCCGCAGTTGCCAGTACGGGGGGGAGGAGGGGGGAACGGATCTTTCCCCCGGTTTGGCCCTCCCCCCCCCTGTACTCAGGTCGCGGGGGGGCGCAGGCTTTCACCACGCCCCCTTGACCCGGGTCCCCCCCTGTTTGGCACCCTTGCCCCAGAGGGGGATCCCCTGGGGGCTGCTTTTGCACGGGGTAAGCAGCGTGTTTGACTTTCAGGGCCTACACCCCCTTTGCAGCCCCCGGACCGGGACGGCCGACCGATTTTCCGGAAAAGGTTCATTTTTTGTTATTTTTATAATTATTACAGGGGGGGGGCCATGGTATAATGGGGGCTTCACTGGTACAAGAGGGGCTCACTGGCTATAAGGGGGGCATCACTGCTACAAGGGGGGGGCCACCCTGGCTATTTGGGGGCATCCGGGGTTCAAGAGGGGCATCATGGTATAATGGGGGATCACTAGCTACAAGGGGGGGGGGATCACTGGTATAATGGGGGCATACGGGCTACGGGGGGGGCATCACGAAAGGGGGGGCATATGGCTACGGGGGGCTTTATGGCTATAAGGGGGGGCTCACTGGCCAAGGGGGGCTTAACTGGTAAAATGGGGGGCATCACTGGCTTTAATGGGGGCTCAGGCAAAAGGGGGGCACCCTGGCACAATGGGGGGGCATCATGGTAAAAAGGGGGGGCATCACTGGCTATACTGGGGGATCACGGCTAAAAGGGGGGGCTCATGGTAAAAGGGGGGGCATCAGGATGGGGGCACAGGTATAAGAGGGGCATACCGGTTACAATGGGGACCCATGGCTACAAGGGGGGGCTCACTGGCTACAAGGGGCACATGGTACAATGGGGGTTCACTGGCTACAAGGGGGGGCATCCTGGCAAAGGGGGGCATCACTGGCTAAAATGGGGGGTATCACTGGTTAAGGGGGGATCACTGGCTATAAGGGGGGGCATCCTGGCTATAAGGGGGGCATCACTGGGTATAAGGGGGCATACTGGTACGGGGGCATCACTGGTATAAGAGGGGCATCTACTGGCTACAGGGGGATCTATGGCTACGGGGGCATCACTGGCTACGAGGGGCTTAGGGGGGGGGTACAATGGGGGCATTAGGGCTCAATGGGGGCTCCGGGTACAGGGGGACATCACTGGTAAAAGGGGGGGCATCATGGTACAAGGGGGGCATCATTGGCTACAAGGGGGGCATCTTGGTTTCAAGGGGGCATTTCCTGGCTAAAATGGGGGGCATCATTGGTACAATGGGGGGCATATTGGCTACAATGGGGGGCGTCACTGGCTAAAAGGGGGGCAGCTCATGGCTAAAGGGGGGGCTTCATGGCTATAAGGGGGGGCTCACGGGCTAAAAGGGGGGAATCACTGGTACAATGGGGGATCAGGTTATAAGAGGGGCATCAGGCTATAAGAGGGGCTCATGGCTTAAGGGGGCCACTGGTTTTAAAGGGGGCATCAAGGCTATAAGAGGGGCATAACTGGCTAAAAGAGGGGCATCACGGTTTTAAGGGGGCATCACTGGTACAATGGGGGGCCCCACTGGTGTAAGGGGGAATCAGGCTAAAAGAGGGGCATCCTGGTACAGGGGGGCATCAGGTATAGGGGGGGCAAATGGTTTTTAAGGGGGGCATCACTAGCTATAGAGGGGCATCACTGGCTTAAGGGGGGCATCACTGGTTTTGGGGGGCATCATGGCGAAAGGGGGGGACCACGGGTTTAAAAGGGGGGCATTCCTGGCTGGGGGGGGGCATCACTGGCTTAAGGGGGGCATCATGGCAACGGGGGGGAATTTTAAAGGTATAAGGGGGCATCACTAGATAGGGGGGGGGCATCAGGGCTTTTAAGAGGGGCATCTACTGGCTACGGGGGGTTATGGCTACAGGGGGGCATCAGTGGCTACGGGGGGCATCTACTGGCTACAGGGGGGCATCACTGGCTACAGGGGGTTTTCACTGGCTACAAGGGGGGATTTTGCGGGGTGCGGGGGGCATTACTGGTGCGGGGGCCTACTGGCTGCGGGGGGCATCTACGGCTCGGGGGGGGCATCACGGGTTTCGGGGGGATCACGGCTACAAGGGGGGATTGCTGGTCAAGGGGGGCATCTGCTGGCTAAAGGGGGGGCTTTTGCTGGCTGAAAGGGGCATTGGCTAAGGGGGGGCATCATGGCTACGGGGGGGCATCACTGGCTACAGGGAATCTACTGGCTAAAAGGGGATCATGGCTATGGGGCATCTGTGGCTGCAGGGGGCATCACTGGAACAGGGGGCATTACGGGTTTTCAGGGGATTACGGGGCTACAGAGGGGCATCACTGGCTCGGGGGACATCTAGGGCTCAGGGGGGCATTACTGGCACAGAGGGCTCTACGGCTACGGGGGCCTTATGGCTACGGGGGGGGCATCATGGCTACGGGAATTCTGGCTACGGGGGGGGCATCAGGCTACGGGGGCCCTCCTGGCTACAGGGGGGATCTTCTGGCTACAGGGAATCTTCTGGTACAGGGGGCATCACTGGCTCAGGGGGGCTCATGGCTCAGGGACATCTTGGTCAGGGGGCATCATGGTACAGGGGGGCTCATGGCTCAGGGGGGAAATCTTTAGCTCAGGGGGGGGAATCATGGCTACGGGGGCATCTTCGGGAAAGGGGGATACTGGCTACAGGGGGCTAAACCTGGCAAAGGGGGGCATCCTGGTACAGGGGGCATCATGGTTTCGGGGGGGCCTTAATGGTCAGGGGGCTCATGGCAAAGGGGCATATTCTGGTTTACTAGGATGCTATGATGGGGAGTTTGTTAGGAAGGAAATTGGTAGGAAAAGTGTGATAAAGTGAGGAGTTTAAGATGTTTGTTTTGTAAATTTACGGGAAAAGAGTTGGGGTAGTCGTCAGGCGTCTGGGACAGATGAAGAAGAAAAAGAAGAGAAAGAGAACAACTTTCAGAGCGTTTCCTGTGAGTCACTGTATAACTTTACTTAATCTTTTATGTTGCGAGCCTGTGTACAGCTGTATCCACCATTGTATGGTCATGTATGGGGTAAAATTTTTTGTTGTTAATGGTTTATCTCAGTAATGGTAGTTTGTATTATCCCGGGCACTTTTTGGTGGTGATATGTGGTCATGGTTTGGGTTTTTTTATTTGGTCATGTGTGTTGGTGATATGTGGGGCTCATGGTCTTGGGGGTTTGGTTGGTGTTTTCGGTGTTATTTGGTAATGTGGACTTGATTTATAGTTTTTTATGTGCAGATTGGGGTTTTAAAAAGTTTTGTATATTTTGGCTTTGGTTTTGGTGAGCACGTGGCGCCATTTTTACGGGAGGGGGGGGGGGGGGCGAAATTTTTTCACCTCGCCCTGAGTGAAATTTAGCCTAGGAACTGCCCTGGCAAGGTCCCAGGTATGTAAAGAGAAAAGTAGGTTTAAAAGGCCCTAGGTAAGTAGATATGTAGACATGTGGCAAGGCCACGTGTAGGTAGGTGAGATCCCAGGTAGGTAGGTGGGGGCTTTAGGTATGTATGCAGGGCCTTTAGGTAGGTAAGTAAGACCTTAGGTAGAAAAGGAAAGGAAAGGAAAATGGCCAAGGCCCCAGGTAGGTTGTTAGGCCCCAGGCGGGTTGGTGGGTAGGCCCAAGGTAGGAAGGTTGATAGGGTTCCCCGGGAGGTAAAGAGGGAGGCCCTTGGTAGGTGGTCCAGGGATTTAGATCTAGGTGGTATGTAGATTGTTAGGCACCAGGTAAGTAGGTTTTCCAGGCCCCAAAAAGGGAGGTTTGCCCCAAGTAAGCAGGTTGGTAAGACCCAGGAAGGAATGTTGGAAGGCCTCAGAAAAGTAGGCTAGTAGGCCCCAGTTAGGCAGATAGCCCCTAGGTAGGTAGTGACTCAGTTAGGAAAGGGTGAAAGGGGGCTTCGGGTAGGTAGGTAGGCTGTAGGTATGCCCCAAGTAGGTAGGCCCCCGGTAGGTTATAGGTAGGCCCCAGGTATGTAGGTATGCTGTAGGTAGGCCTCAGGTACATAGGTAGGCCCCAGGCAGCTAGCAATATAAAAATTTGGGTACATCGTTTCATTTTACTGCACTTAAACGCAGTTATTTAAAAAAAAAACACAACCAAGAATTTTCTTCATCCTGACTCCCAAAAATGGATTTAAAGGCAATAAAAAAGTCATGTCCCCCCCAAATGGTCTTAATGAAAAAGTCAACTCATCCCGCAATAAAAGTGTTTTTATTGTGTAAAAGCCGTAGAACATTATTTATAAAATATAAATTTGACATCACTGTAATCATATGGACCTGCTGAGTAAAGTTAACATGTCAGTTAAACTGCACGATGACCACTGTAAAAAATAAAAAACACTACCAGGATTTCTGTATTTTGTTCATCTCGCCTCCCAAAATCATTGATAAAAGCGATTAAAGTGTCATATGACCCCCCAAATGGTACTAATGAAATGTTTAAGGGTTTTTCTCACTACATCAATTTGTCCGTTTTTTTTTGGGTTTCATTTTTGATTCAGTGGCGTTTCTTTTGGTTTTTACTGGCCCACAGTGTGGGGTGTGAGGACACCGGTCTGAGCTATAGCCAGTGTGGCAGCCTATCAGGGGGGGGATCAAACGGTCTTTGTATAGAACCAAGGGCCTATGCAGCCCATACAAAGGGGTATCTAGGGAAAAGGTGGATTGTTTAAAGGAAAAATTGCAAAGTTTGGGTTGTTTTTGGAATATCTTTAGCATAAAAAGCAATTTTGTAGGACAACCCTTTTAAAAAAAATTTAATTTTGCAGAAAAATAAGTTATGGCAGTCTGACTATTATGATGTAAAAACACAATTTTTTACAAATGCTTTTCTATTGTGTAAAAGTAGTAATACATAAAGTTCTATATAAAATTGATATGGCTGTAATTGTACTGACCTGCATAGTAATGTTATCATGTTATTTATAGTGCACAATGAAGGTTGAAAAACTGAAACCAACAAAGAGGGAAAACCTGATATTTAAAATATAACTTTTAATATGTAATCTATAAAAAGGACACCGGTACCATTCAAGTAACAGATAGCAAATATGCAACTTTATATGCCAATAGATATGGCAGGCAACATCAGGTATGCTGATACAGATAAGTACTTACGATTCACTGATGTGATGGAAGTAGCATACCTGGAATAAATGCAGGCATCTAAAGGTACAAAAGATAGTGATAGACAAAAGGATATCTATCAGACGAGTATAAAGGTGAGCTCGTCCCTCGCATGCGCCGTTGCCAGGGACGCACTTGTGTCCTGACTGAGCTTCACGGGTGCAAAGCCCGTGACGTCATCTTAGGCGCCAGAACGCGCGCTCTTCTAGACGGACACAGATGCCGCTCGGCATCCTTTCACTCCTGCAAAGTTTGGTGCGCTATACAGGGCGAGGGACGAGCTCACCTTTATGCATCCTGTTTGGTGAGTCCATATGCTTATGTGTTGTGTCTTTTGTATTGTATTGTCTTCAGTGTTTTATATTGGGAGACTTCTTTTGTCTGATAGATATCCTTATGTTCTATCACTATCTTTTGTACCTTTAGATGCCTGCATCTATTCCCAGGTATGCTACTTCCATTCACATCAGTGAATCTGTAAGTACTTATCTGTATTCAGCATACCTGATGTTGCCTGCCTTATCTATTGGCATATAAAGTTGCATATTTGCTATCTGTTACTTGCCCTTCCTTTGGTCCATCTTACTCCACACCATCCCCTGAGGCGACTAATGGAGGGTCGAAACATGTCGGGACCCATAGGGCCTCATTAGGGCATTGTTAAATAGGGTCTGGCTCCGGTCAGGACGCCTCAACAGGGCGTATTCTGTTTTTTTGCTAGGCTAGGAGTTAAATTAGTCCTCTGTTCAGGGCTACATGGGAAAATCTGTTTTGGTCCCCCCCTATTTTTATTGTCTGTGATTCTGGTTGTTTTCATTATTGATGCTTGAATGGTACTTGTGTCCTTTTTATAGATTACTTATTAAAAGTTATATTTTAAATATCAGTTTTTCCCTTCTTTGTTGGTTTCTAATTGGATTTAGGGATATTACACTTCTTATATGGATATCTTTGGAAGTTTTGGTATTTGAAAAACTGAAACCCAAAAAACAATGGTGGAATTGCTGTATTTTTTTTCATTTTCACGACCCATACATAATATATAGCTGTTGGCTAAACGCAAGTTGCTGATGGGAAAAAAGAAGAATGCTGCTGCCAGACTCCTCCACTGGCAGCTCATTTCCCCAATAACTAAAGGATTAGCATTTGAATTCTAATGTTTATGATCAATTTTACCATAGGTTTAATTTAACCCCTTCAGACACATGATGTAACTGTGATCATTATGTCCGGAAGGTATTTTGGAGAGGACTAACTTTTTGATAAGCGGCATTTAGCGGCTGTTAGTTATCTACATTCCCTGCCTTGTAACCTCTCAGATGCTGCCGAAGATATGACTGCAGCATTTAAGGGATTTAAAAACAGCAGCCAGGGGCCTAATGAAGAACTCCATTGCTGTCATAGTACTACAACTACACTGTGTAATATAAGAGTCATTATTGTATACTGTTCTGAAATATTTTATTATTTAAGATGGTCTCTTACAATAAAAAAAAAAACAGTTAAAAAAAAAAAAGTTCAAAACAACCCCTTTTGTGGCATTTTATGGAGGTTCCATGTTTTTTTTTTTTGGGCAGAGTTGGTGTGTCACACTATAGTGGCATCATTTTGATGTTCCCATCACTTGGAGACACACCAAAATTGCCAGGTTTGTTTTACCTTGGGACTATCTCCAAAGGAACAGTTTTGGAGGTTCAGGTATCTTTTTGATTGTAAAAATTAGGTATCTAGTGTATTATTATGCAGTGTAAATGATTGACTTTTTACATCTGTGTGGACTTTGTCCGTATTATTAGTAGTGATACATGTATTGTGACATTTGATATATAAAATACTTTTCTTCTGACCCACTGAGGAGTCCCTGAGATTGGGACGAAACGCGTTTGGGGGGTTATTGTGGCGCACACTTTTATTGCGTCTTATTGACATATTTATCACTTCCATTGTTTCATAATGCTGCTGTAAGTCCTTTATTTACTCCCTTTATCCTACTTTCCCTGCCTGTTCTATATACGTTAGGTAGAGTTAGGTTTATGTAGGGATTAACTTAGGAGAGTTGCAGGGTCGCCCTTTTTGGGGCGAGTTCTCCGCTGAGGGTTCATCTTTAGTGGTAGAGTATTTAGGATTGAGTTTAGATAAACGGCCCCTATATGTTTGTCCCTTTTATGCATAGTGTGTTATATGTTTTAACTTTTATCTATTAAAAGTTAGTTTTTAAAGGAATATTATTTTGTGGGTTTGTATTTCGAGTTTATATTCATATGTTCTATTTATGTGGGAAGTTCTCGATTTTGTGCATTTCTTATCTGCATCAAAAGCACATACAGTAAGCATGAGTTTTTTTTCCCCCGACTGCAAATATTTTTATACTTAATGGGATCACAAATGAAATTTTAGTTAACTAAAAAACACATGTCCTTTTGATTGCTGTATGCCTTTTTAGGTGTGCATAAAAAACGCAACATGGGAACCCAGCCTTGAAGTATGCATACATATATGAGCTAAGCCAGCTGGACCTACCAATTTTGGCAGGACTGGCTAATAGTGTTGAGCGATTATTATCGACAAAGTTGAAATCTGCACAGTTTTTATGTTGATCGAAATTTTTAGATCATGCGATAATTTAGGTTTTAAATTTTGTGCATCATCTATTAAGATCATGCCATTTTCGGGCTTCCCGTCATTTTGGCGGCCAGAATCAGCTTACAGATAGAGCAGGGTGAGATGTGTGTGCGACGTCATGACTGGGATGTGTATGGTTGCGATTGGCTGGAAAACTCACATGACCCCGTTTTACATAGAACAGCGGTTTTTCCCGTTCATTTCCCCAGTGTCTCTCAGCGTCTCAGAGCAGAAGGCGTGCGCTCTGCTTGTGTCCAAACAGCTCAGCGAAATTATTATATTTCTTCACAGAGAAATCTACTATTAGCTGTGATCCTTACAATTTAGTTAGATTAGAGATTGGAAGATTTTATGTAGTTAGGTAGAGAATTTTAAAGGAGATTACCGCTGTAAAGTCACGGGGGGGGGGGGGGCAGTGGGGGGGCCCCACGGGCGAACACAGACAAGCTTATAAAGAATACTGGATAAAAGTTTCACCAAGGGTTAGTGTTGACATTGCACTGCAATTTGCTTTTTTTTAACAGTTTTCTATTGAAATATTTCCTGGATATTGGGCAGCCTGAACTTATAGGATTTCACATCTTTTTAGTAACTGCAGGTCTCTTTGTTAGGTGCAAAGCTCCACTTTTATTTTCAGTATACATTTCAGATAGGTGTTCATTTTAAATTTTGCCATTCCACCTTGTTGACATTCCACCTTGCACTTAAAATTTGAATCCAAACAATTTATAGTTCACCCAGGTGAATTGAAAGGTGCAAAAATATCTTGTATTTACGAATACATAACAGATACGTGTTTTTTTACTTTGGCGCACTACAGCTTGGGTTTATTGAGGCAGCTTGCACTTAAATTGAATCCAGCAATTTTATAGTCATCACAGGTGAATTGAAAGGTGCCAAAAATATCTTGTATTATACGAATACATAACAGATACGTGTTTTTTGACTTTGGCGCACTACAGCTTTGTTAATTGAGGCAGCTTGCACTTAAATCTGAATTTCAGCAATTTTTTAGTAAACCCCAGGTGAATTGAAAGGTGCCAAAAATATCTTGTATTATACGAATTTCATAACAGATATGTTTTTTTTTTACTTTGGCGCACTACAGCTTTGTTCATTGGGCAGTTTCACTTAAATTTGAATCCAGCAATTTTTTAGTCACCACAGGTGAATTGAAAGGTGCCAAAAATATCTTGTATTATACGAAAACATAACAGATACGTGTTTTTTGACTTTGGCGCTACAGCTTTGTTCATTTAGGCAGCTTGCAGTTAAATTTGAATACAGCAATTTTATAGTCACCCCAGGTGTATTGATAGGTGCCAAAATCCTTGGATTATCCGAATACATTTCAGTTTCGTGTTTTTCATTTGGCGAGGCCAGCTTTGTTGATTGATCTTTCTTTGCATTTAATTTTGAATACAGCATTTTTGTAGTCACCACAGGTGAATTGATAGGTGCCAAAATATTTTTTATTATTTCCAAAAAACTTTT
>JAODAL010061397.1:0-20342 GCA_025379985.1 Phyllomedusa bahiana | reverse complement strand
GGAGGCGAAGGGGGGACATTTACCCGGGGGAGGAGGCGGAAAAGGGGGGGGACACATCCGGGGGGGGAGGCGGGGGAGGGGGGACACTATCCGGGGAGGAGGCGAGAGGGGGACCAACCCGGGGGAGGGGGCCCGAGGGGGGGAAAACAAAATCCGGGGGGGAAAGGCAAAAGGGGGGGGGACATTTTATTTTCCGGGGGGGAAAGGCGAGAGGGGGCCCACTTTTTCCGGGGAGGAGGCGAGGGGGGTACAAATCCGGGGGGGGAAAGGGGGGGGGGGACCATGGGGGGGAGGAGGCGAAAAGGGGGGACACTATCCGGGGAGGGGAGAAGAGGGGGGAAACAAATCCCCCGGGGAGGAGGGGGGGAGAGGGGGACCCCGAGAGGGGGACACTACCCGGGGGGGAAAGGGTGGGGAAGGGACCGAGGGGGGACAGTATCCGGGGATAGGGGGACGCTATCCGGGGAGGGGGGAAACACCTCCGGGGAGGGGGGGAGAGGGGGGACGCGAGGGTGGGGGGGACCCTGCCCGGGGGAGGGGGGGGAGAGGGGACATTTCCGGGGGGGAAAGGTAGGACGGCGCGGGGGGGGGAAAAAAGTACCCGGGGGATGGGGGGAACGCTATCCGGGGTGGAGGGGAGAGGGGGACACTATCCAGGGAGGAGGGGGAAAAGAGGGGGGTTTGGAGGGGGCGCTTTTCCGGGGAGGAGGGCAGAGCGACGCAAAGGGGGGGACGCTATACGGGGGGGAGGGCAGAGAGGGGACCGAGAGGGGGACCTATCCGGGGGAGGAGGGCAAAAAGGAGGCGGAGGGGGAGCCTTTTCCGGGGAGGGGGGAAAGAGACGGATTGAAAAGGGGGACACAAACCCCGGGGGGGGGGAAAAGGGGAGGTGGAGGGGGGACACTATCGGGGAGGGAGGGGGAGGAGGGAAAATATACCGGGGAGGAGGGAGAGGGGGACACTATCCGGGGAGGAGGGGAGAGGGGGACGCGAGAGGGGGACACTATCCGGGGAGGAGGGGAGAGACGGAGGCGAGAGGGGGACACTATACGGGGAGGGGGGGAGAGACGGAACCGAGGGGGGGGCCCTTTTATGGGGGGGAGGAGGGGAGAGAAGGGAAAGCTGGGGGGAGGGGGACACAATCGGGGGGGGGAAAGGGAAAAACGAAGGGGCGAGGGGGGACGTTTAACCCAGTAAAAGGGGGGGCCCTTGGGGGCCTTACCCCCCCCCCAAAAGGGTTTTTGGGGAGGGGGGAGAACGGACGTGAGGGGGGGGGCCCACTATCCGGGGAAAGGAAAGGGGAGAGGGGGAGGGCTATTCCCCGGGGGGGAAAGGGGAGGGGGGGGACACTACCCGGGGTGGGGGGGGAAAAGGGGGGAACTACCCCGGGGTTGGGGGAGAGGGGGAAACTTTTTCCGGGGGGAGGGGAGAGACGGACGTGAGAGGGGGACACTATCCGGGGAGGGGGGGAGAGGAGTGAAAAGGGGAAACACTACCAGGGAGGAGGGGGAGGGGGGAACCCAACCCCGGGGGGGAAAGGGGAGAGACTGAGGGTGGGGGGGAAACCTATCCGGGGAGGAAGGGGGGAAAAACTTATTGGGGGAAAATAGGGGGGGGCAGGGGGGGAAGGGGGATAAAAAGACTAATTTAAAAGGGGGAAAAAATCGGGGAAAGGAAAAGGGGAGAGATAAATTTGGAAGGGGGGGACGCAAATCCGGGGAGGAAGGGAGAGACGGACGCGAGAGGGGGACACTATCCGGGGAGGAGGGGGGGAGACGGACGGGGAGAGGGGGCCCACAAACCGGGGGGGGGGGAAGAGGGGAGAGCGGACTGAGAGGGGGACGCTATCGGGGGAGGGGAGAGAGGACGTGAGGGGGGACGCTACCCGGGGAAAGGGAAAGGGGGAGGGGAGGGCCGTGAGAGGGGGGACACTATCCGGGGAGGAGGGGAGAAGGGGACACTATCCGGGGTGGAGGGGAGAGGGGGACGCTATCCGTGGAGGAGGGGAGAGACGGACGGGAGAGGGGGAAAAACTACCCCCGGGGAGGGGGGGGAGGGGGGACACTACCCGGGGGAGGAGGGGAGAGGGGGACGTGAGAGGGGGACGTACCCGGGAAGGGGGGGAGAAAAGGACGGGGAGGGGGGGGCCCCAATCCGGGAAGGGGGGGATGACGGCCGTAAAAGGGGGCCACTTCCGGGGGGGAAAGGGGAAAAGGGGGACACTATCCGGGGGGGGAGGGGAGGGGGGGAAAGGCAAACCCCTTGGAGGAGGGGAGAGACGGACGTGAGAGGGGGACACTATCCGGGGAGGAGGGGAGAGGGGGACGCTATCCGGGGAGAGGGGGACACTATCCGGGGAGGGGAGAGACGGACGTGAGAGGGGGACACTATCCGGGGAGGAGGGGAGAGGGGGACGCTATCCGGGGAGGAGGGGAGAGACGGACGTGAGAGGGGGACGCTATCTGGGGAGGAGGGGAAAAGACGGGACCGAGGGGGGGGAAAACCCCCTACCCCGGGAAGGAGGGGGGGGAAAACGGACGCAGGGGGGGACGCTACCGGGAAGGGGGGAGGAGACGGACGCGAGGGGGGGAAAACCCTACCCGGGAAAGGGAGGGGAAGCCCGGACAGAGAGGGGGCCCGCTATCCGGGAAGGGAGGGGAAAAAGGACGCGAGAGGGAACCTACCCCGGGAAAGGGGGGAAGACGGACCGAGAGGGAGCGCAAACCGGGGGGGGGGGCAGAGACGGACGCGAGGGGGGGACGCAATCCGGGGAGGAGGGCAAGTGGACGACGCTGAGGGGGGGAAACGCTACCCCGGGGAGGAGGGCAAAAAGGGGAGGCGAGAGGGGGGCCCTTTATCCGGGGGAGGAGGGCAGAAAAGGGAAAGGCGAAAAGGGGGCCCGTATCCGGGAGGGGGGGCCCAGAGACGGACCCCCGAGGGGGGACGCTACCCCCGGGGAGGAGGCAGAGACGGAGGCAGAGGGGGAGGGTTTTGGGGGGGGAGGGCAGAGACGGAGGCGAGAGGGGGACACTATCCGGGGAGGAGGGCAGAGACGGAGGTGAGAGGGGGGAAACACTTTCCCCGGGGAGGAGGGGAGGGGGGAACTATCCGGGGGGGAAAGGGGAGGGAGGAGGGGGACACTATCCGGGGTGGAGGGGAGAGGGGGACGCTATCCGGGGAGGAGGGGAGAGACGGACGTGAGAGGGGGACACTATCCGGGGAGGAGGGGAGAGACGGACGTGAGAGGGGGACACTATCCGGGGAGGAGGGGAGAGGGGGACACTATCCGGGGAGGAGGGGAGAGACGGACGTGAGAGGGGGACGCTATCCGGGGAGGAGGGGAGAGGGGGACACTATCCGGGGAGGAGGCGAGAGGGGGACACTATCCGGGGAGGAGACGAGAGGGGGACACTATCCGGGGAGGAAGGTAGAGACGGACGCGAGAGGGGGACACTATCCGGGGAGGAGGGGAGAGACGGACGCGAGAGGGGGACACTATCCGGGGAGGAGGCGAGAGGGGGACACTATCCGGGGAGGAGGCGAGAGGGGGACACTATCCGGGGAGGAGGGGAGAGACGGACGCGAGAGGGGGACACTATCCGGGGAGGAGGGGAGAGACGGACGTGAGAGGGGGACGCTATCCGGGGAGGAGGGGAGAGACGGACGTGAGAGGGGGACGCTATCCGGGGAGGAGGTGAGAGTAGGACACTATCAGGAAAGGACGGGAGAGGGGGACACTATCCGGGGAGGAGGGGAGAGGGGGACACTATCCGGGGAGGAGGGGAGAGGGGGACACTATCCGGGGAGGAGGGGAGAGGGGGACGCTATCCGGGGAGGAGGGGAGAGACGGACGCGAGAGGGGGACGCTATCCGGGGAGGAGGGGAGAGACGGACGCGAGAGGGGGACGCTATCCGGGGAGGAGGGGAGAGACGGACGCGAGAGGGGGACGCTATCCGGGGAGGAGGGGAGAGACGGACGCGAGAGGGGGACGCTATCCGGGGAGGAGGGGAGAGGGGGACACTATCCGGGGAGGAGGGGAGAGGGGGACACTATCCGGGGAGGAGGGGAGAGACGGAGGAGACGGGGACACGATCCCTGGAGGAGGGGGGAGACGGGGGACAATCCCTGGAGGCGGGGAGGACGGGACACTATCCCTGGAGGAGGGGAGAGACGGGGACACTATCTCTGGAGGAGGGGAGAGACGGGGACACTATCCCTGGAGGAGGGGAGAGACGGGGACACTATCCCTGGAGGAGGGGAGAGACGGGGACACTATCCCTGGAGAGGGGAAGATTTCGGGACGTTCAGAGGGTGGAGGACCACTATCCGGGGAGGAGGGGAGAGGGGGACACTATCCGGGGAGGAGGGGAGAGGAGGGGGACCTCTCCGGGGGAGGAAGGTTAGAGACGACGCGGGAGAGGAGGACACTATCCGGGGAGGAGGGGAGAGGAGGATACTATCCGGGGAGGAGGGGAGAGGGGGACACTATCCGGGGAGGAGGGGAGAGGGGGACACTATCCGGGGAGGAGGCGAGAGGGGGACACTATCCGGGGAGGAGGGGAGAGGGGGACACTATCCGGGGAGGAGGGGAGAGGGGGACACTATCCGGGGAGGAGGGGAGAGGGGGACGCTATCCGGGGAGGATGGGGGAACACTATACGGGAGGAGGGGGAGAGTCGGAACGTAGAGGGGCGACATTATCCGGGGAGGAGGGGAGAGACGGAGGTGAGAGGGGGACACTATCCGGGGAGGAGGTGAGAGGGGGACACTATCCGGGGAGGAGGGGAGTGCGAGCATAGAAGGGACTGCGCCGACCCCAGGGGTGGGGCGCTATCCGAAATGGGACTGTGGCAGCCCAGGGAGAGGCGGTGAGCCATCGGAGACGGGACTGTGGCGACCCAGGGAGGGGGGGGGGCACCATCCGAGACGGGACTGCAGGGGGCGCGCACCATCCAATATGGGGCGGCGGCGACCCGGGGAGACGGCACCATAAGCGAATGGACTGCGCGGACCCCGGGTGGGGGGACGTGCTAATCGAGATGGGAGGTGTCAGGACTGACGAGCGTTGGGGGCCCCTTCACCGATGCCCTGCAACCCCCACCCCCGAGGCTTCTTCTCTTCTGTGCTGTTCCTCCTAGAAGTGTATGAGTGAATCGGTCAGCTGGGCGTTACCCTTCCTGCTGTCCCTGCACACTGACTATCAGCACTGATTGGGCAATGTCACACCCAGCTGACAGATTGATACAGCTCCAGGAGGAATAACTGAGCGCCGGCGCCGCGCTGTGAGAGGAGACGCTGCAGGATCGGGACTGCAGGGAACACGGGGAAGCGCTGGGAGAGGATGGAGGTAATCGGGACGGGCAGCAGGACTCTTCCCCGCATGGGGACCGCCCACCAGACACTAGGACCTCATTAGCCGTTTTGTAGAGGGCGGGGTCAATGCTGCTCAGATCTTACCCTCCAGTTACAGCCAGAGCTGCACTCACCATTCTGCTGTGGTGCATTGTGGGACAGGTGCTGTTTGTTCAGAACTAGTACACAAAGCATTATGGGATCATCCGGGGCCGCCATAGACGATGGGAGATGGGGGGGATAAACTGCTGCATCTAGACAGCCCAGGGGTGGGGATGAGCCAGCGGAACTACTCATTCGGGGGAGGATGGGGGTGTATAGTGGTGGCAGCTTTGGCTGTGAGTAGAGTATTGGGGCACATTTATGGTCGGCACAGTGGTGGCTGCTTTGGCTGTGAGTGGAGGCTGAGCCTCGCTGCAGACATGGCCTGCTGGGCTGGGGGATTGGGCTGCGCCGTGCGACGGCCACATCTCACCTTCTATGATCTCCTCCTTGACTGTCTGCAGCTCCTTCCTCATTTCCTCCAATAATTCCTGTGGGAACCAAACATGAGCTGCCATCAAATGGGTTCTGTGAGCAGGGGGCGCCACAGAGGAATCAGTCCATACATACAGCACAGGGTGGGGGGCAGATCACAGGGGGCGCCACAGAGGAATCTGCCCATTTTTTACAACAGCACAGGGTGGGGGGCAGATCAACAGGGGGCGCCACAGAGGAGCAATCAGTCCAATACAAACAGGCACAGGGGTGGGGGGCAGAGCTCACAATGGAACCGTCCATTACACCAGCACAAGGGTGGGGCAGATCACGGGGGCGCCACAGAGGAATCAGCCCATACAAACAGCACAGGGTGGGGGGCCATAACACAGGGGGGCACCACAGAGGAATCGTCATAAAAAACAGCACAGGTGTGGGGGGCAGATCACAGAGGGCGCCACAAAGGAATCAGTCCATACAAATAGCACAGGGTGGGGGGCAGATCACAGGGGGCGCCACAGAGGAATCAGTCCATACAAACAGCACAGGGTGGGGGGCAGATCACAGGGGGCGCCACAGAGGAATCAGTCCATACAAACAGCACAGGGTGGGGGCAGATCACAGAGGAATCAGTCCATACAAACGGCACAGGGTGGGGGACAGATCACAGGGGGCGCCACAGAGGAATCGGCCCATACATACAGCACAGGGTGGGGGGCAGATCACAGAGGAACCAGTCCATACAAACAGCACAGGGTGGGGGGCAGATCAACGGGGGGGCGCCAAGAGGAATCAGCCCTACAAACAGCACAGGGTGGGGGGCAGATCACAGGGCGCCACAGAGGAACCAGTCCATACAAACAGCACAGGGTGGGGGGCTAGATCACAGGGGGCGCCACAGAGGAATCAGTCCATACAAACAGCACAGGGTGGGGGGCAGATCACAGAGGGCGCCACTGAGGAATCAGCCCATACAAAGCACAGGGTGGGGGGCAGATCACAGGGGGCGCCACAGAGGAACCAGTCCATACAAACAGCACTGGGTGGGGGCAGATCACAGAGGAATCAGCCCATACAAACAGCACAGGGTGGGAGGCAGATCACAGGGGGCGTCACAGAGGAATCAGTCCATACAAACAGCACAGGGTGGGGGGAAGATCACAGGGGGCGCCACAGAGGAATCAGCCCATACAAACAGCACAGGGTGGGGGGCAGATCACAGAGGAATCAGTCCATACAAACAGCACAGGGTGGGGGGCAGATCACAGAGGAATCAGTACATACAAACAGCACCGGGTGGAGGCAGATCACAGGGGGCGTCACAGAGGAATCAGTCCATACAAACAGCACTGGGTGGGGGCAGATCACAGGGGGCGTCACAGAGGAATCAGTCCATACAAACAGCACAGGGTGGGGGGAAGATCACAGGGGGCGCCACAGAGGAATCAGTCCAAACAAACAGCACTGGGTGGGGGCAGATAACAGGGGAATCAGTCCATACAAACCGCAGAGGGTAGGGGGCGCCACAGAGGAATCAGTCCATACAAACAGCACCGGGTGGGGGGAAGATCACAGGGGCCGCGACAGAGGAATCAGTCCATACAAACAGCATCGGGTGGGGGCAGATCACAGGGTCCGTATAACCAAAAGTCAGGATAAACACAAATGTGGATTATGCAAAGATTTTTACTGTATGAGATCTTCATATATTTTGAAACATCGACAAATTTTCTGTAGCCACATTGCAAGGGTTATGAATACAACAAAGAGCCCAATACCGTATAACAGAGATAACGCCAACCCTATGAAGAAAGAACTAAGCCTAAGACTCCATGCCTCTACCCTGACAGAATACGTAAAAGTTCAGGTAAAACCAAGGGGCCTTCGCACCCCCCTACTACCCATATTGTGAGGGGATGATAGCGAATATATTCAAAAAATGGTATGCAATAAGTAATAGATATTCGCTTGACCTAATGTTACTTACGGTACAATACATACAACGGGCGCTACTCAAATTGAAGGATGATATAACTAAAATTCAGGAAGAATTAAAAAATACACAGAAAGAACTTTACGAGGAAGAACTTAATTCCAACATTCAAAAAATAAAGGAACAAATGATGTCTGTGAAATTACGTAAATTTGAAAGGGATACGCGTGACTACGCGCAAGAAAAAGTATACACATGGGCAAAAGAGCGCAAAAATTACAAAACAAACTGGGCAAGACTTAAGCAAAACGATAACACTTCTACAGAAGCGGAATCATCTGATAGCTATCGCATGATACTTAGACCAAGACAGAACCAACCTTTTTTAAAGGAGAAGAAAAAGATGGACAGCGCCAACAGCGAAACATCAGACGAATCTTTAGGCACCAGAAAAAACGCAACGAAGAAAGCCGCAACAAAGAAAAAGTAAATAAGTTGGTGGTCAATCTATCATCAAAAACATTGTCCAAGGATGCTGAACAAGCTTTGAATAAAGGACTTAACTTTGTCCCTAAGAAGAATATGGACATATTTTCCTACAGAACAGATAAAAGTCCTTTTCAAAATTGAATAAGATTGCGCATGCTGTTCGGAGATAGAGAGGCTGGAACTGCTGGTAGAACTAATAAATTATATAAAAAGAGTACATATGATCCTACTATCAGCAGTCCCACCGTCGATATCTTTGAAAGCTAGTCAAAAAAGAAAAATTAAAGAGAAGTGGGAATAATGCCAAATAGGATCAAGAGATCCCAAAACCTTACGAGAAAACCAAACCCGCCACCTTAAAATGAATTGCAAAAAGATGACCAAAATTATCATAAGACCTGCTGATAAGGGAGGTGCAGTGGTCGTTCTCGATAAGGATGCCTATCTTAGTGAAGCTAAAAAAACAACTTAAAGATCAGATTGTATATCAACTGGTTCAGACAGACCCCACTTTAAAAATTAAAAATATGATTGATCAGGTGTTAAAGGAAGCAGAGGAATTAGGAGTAATAGATAATCCCAAACCCAATAGACTCTAACAGTAGTTTATTCCTCGAGCCCCCATCTTGTACCTAGTGCCCAAAATTCATAAAAGTTTGCAGGACCCTCCGGGACGACCAATCGTCTCGGGGATTGGGTCTGTTTTTCAGCCAGTTGCCACCTATATCGATGAATTTTTACAGCCTATAGTGATGCCTTAAAGATACTAACGAATTTCTTAGACAGATACAACAGATCAAAGTGACCGAAGACACCATACTATGCGCCCTGGACATCAAAAGCTTGTACACAAATGTCCCTACACAAGAGGGCATAGAGCTAATTATGATTATTTTTCAGATGTTCCCTAATCTTACCAATCGGAAGATAGAATTTTTGATGGCCTTGCTTGAAATTTACTGTAATCATAAATATTCCGTTTTGGTATGGAGTTTTATATACAGAAACAAGGTACATCGATGGGGTTCCGATTGCCCCATGTTTTGCAAACATTTTGTTGAACATGTAGAAAGTCAACATATCATCCACGGACCGTTTTGCCCCCAAAACATCGGCCATTGGTTTAAGATACGTGGACGATATTTTTGTTTTGTGGCAAAAGGAAGCATGGAACAATTAAACAAATTTATGTCTTCCATTAATAAAATCCATCCACTATTAGAATTTACCCTAACTAATATATATGACTTACTAAGTTTTCTAGACGTAACAGTCTATAAAGATAATGGAAAATTAGAAGCCACTTTATACAAAAAGGAAATGGATAGAAAACAATATGTTGCACTACGATAGCTTTCATGCTCCGAGTGTAACTAATGCAATTCCAAAAGGACAATTCATGAGGTTAAGGCGCATCTGTAGTACAGATAGCGAATACCATAAAAATAAACAGCAAATGATAGACAACTTTGTTGATAGGGGGTACCCCAGAAAGGAAGTAATAAAAATAGCCAATGAAGTCTCAAAGAAAACAAAGAGGGAAGTTCTTGAGTAAATTTTGAAAAACAAATAACAACAGATTAATGTTTCTATCAGTATATGATGACCATGCCAACTAATTAGGAACACCATTAATAAAAGCTTGGGAAATATTACAAAGTGACCCCATATATGGAAGATATTTCAAAGATAAACCTTTATTTACATTTCGTAAAGGCCAGACAATTAGAAATTTAGTAGTACATTCTGATCTAAGAGCTACTAGAACACGACAGGGAGTGTTATCTACCAAGAAGAGAGGCACTTTTCCTTGCCTCAATTGCCAAAATTGTTCTGCCATCATAAAAGGAGATACAAAGTATCACCAGACAAAGGGATATCCCATAAGCAAAAGAGCTTATTACACCTGTAACACAACTAATGTAATATACATACTGAAATGCCCATGTGGCAAAATTTATGTTGGACAAACTTCTAGGCAAGCACGAATAAGAATTAATGAACATAAGACACATATTCGTTTATATCACACAAAAATCACACAAGGCATTCAAACTGACACAACAACCAACAAAAAAAACAATACGGTGAGACAACCATCGCCAAACACTTTTTTGAATGTGGACCTAATGTAAGCGATCTTAGATGGCCCGATTGTTGAACATATTGAGCCAGCGAAAAAAAATCAATATCACAAAACGCTTACTTCAGAGAGAGGTATATTTGGGTCAAAAGGCTGGAAGCGCTTAGCCCAATGGGACTAAATGAAGAGTGTAGATGGCGCGCTTTTTTATAATGAGATAATTTCTATGTCAAACCTTTCTACAGGACTAGTTGCAATAGGATATATAGCACATTAGCCATAGCTTATCCTAGTTATAGACACATACGCCTGATTATAATTAATCTTGCTTTTACCTGGTATATACTACTATAAGGGTTAATGCGAGCGAGACGATAGGTATTTAGTCCCGCCCGTACCTATTGCAGGCGAGCTTGACAAAGGGGGAGGTCCCCGAACGTCGCGTAGGCGCCAGAGCCCACCCTCCCTGTTAGTGAGAGTGCGAGTGTGTTCCTGAAGAGATCGGAGGATCCAGAAGGAGGAAATAGCGGCTCTGCTGAGGGAAACATTTTCCATACTGAGCAGATACCGTGAGTTTGCCAAAATTACCCGCCCGAAGGAAATCAGAAGTGTTTCGTTCCAAGGGATTGTTATTAGGGTTGGCGTTATCTCTGCTATACGGTATCGGGCTCTTTGTTGTATTCATAACCCTTGCAATGTGGCTACAGAAAATTTTGTCGATGTTTCAAATATATGAAGATCTTATACAGTAAAAATCTTTGCATAATCCACATTTGTGTTTATCCTGACTTTTGGTTATACGGACACATTGCGGGCTGGACATCCCGCTCAGAATAATAGCGTCCAATACAGATGTTATACAATAGCTGGAACAATACATTGGCAGATCACAGGGTCCGCCACAGAGGAATCAGTCCATACAAACAGCACAGGGTGGGAGGCAGATCACAGAGGAATCAGTCCATACAAACAGAGGGGGCGCCACAGAGGAATCAGTCCATACAAACAGTACAGGGTGGGGGGAAGATCACAGGGGGCGCCACAGAGGAATCAGTCCATACAAACAGCACAGGGTGGGGGGCAGATCACAGGGTGCGCCACAGGGGAATCAGTCCATACAAACAGCACCGGGTGGGGGGGCAGATCACAGGGGGCGCCACAGAGGAATCAGTCCATACAAACAGCACAGGGTGGGGGGCAGATCACAGAGGAATCAGTCCATACAAACAGCACAGGGTGGGGGGCAGATCACAGGGGGCGCCACAGAGGAATCAGCCCATGCAAACAGAACAGGGTAGGGGGCAGATCACAGAGGGAACAGTCCATACAAACAGCACAGGGTGGGGGCAGATCACAGAGGGAACAGTCCATAAAACAGCACAGGGTGGGGGGCAGATCACAGAGGGAACAGTCCATACAAACAGCACAGGTGGGGGGGGCAGATCACAGGGGAATCAGTCCATACAAACAGCACAGGGTGGGGGCCAGATCACAGGGGGCGCCCACAGAGGAATCAGTCCATACTAACTTGACCGGGTGGGGGCAGATCACAGGGGGCGCCACAGAGGAATCAGCCCATACAAACAGCACAGGGTGGGGGGCAGATCACAGAGGGAACAGTCCATACAAACAGCACAGGGTGGGGGCAGATCACAGGGGGCGCCACACAGGACTCAGCCCATACAAACAGCACAGGGTGGGGGCAGAGCACAGGGGGCGCCACAGAGGAATCAGTCCATACAAACAGCACAGGGTGGGGGGGCTGATCACAGGGGAATCAGTCCATACAAACAGCACAGGTGGGGGGGCAGATCACAGGGGAATCAGTCTATACAAACAGCACAGGGTGGGGGGCAGATCACAGGGGAATCAGTCCATACAAACAGCACAGGGTGGGGGGCAGATCACAGAGGAATCAGTCCATACAAACAGCAGGGGGTGGGGGGCAGATCACAGGGGAATCGGTCCATACAAACAGCACAGGGTGGGGGGCAGATCACAGGGGGCGCACAGACGCAACCGAACATAACAACAGCACAGGGTGGGGGGCAGATCACAGGGGGCGCCACAGAGGAATCAGTCCATACAAACAGCACAGGGTGGGGGGCAGATCACAGGGGGCGCCACAGAGGAATCAGTCCATACAAACAGCACAGGGTGGGGGGCAGATCACAGGGGGCGCCACAGAGGAATCAGTCCATACAAACAGCACAGGGTGGGGGGCAGATCACAGGGTCCGCCACAGAGGAATCAGTCCATACAAACAGCACAGGGTGGGGGGCAGATCACGGGGTCCGCCAAGAGGAATCAGTCAATAAAAACATCACAGGGTGGGGGCAGATCACAGGGGGCGCCACAGAGGAATCAGCCCATACAAACAGCACAGGGTGGGGGGCCGATCACAGGGGGCGCCACAGAGGAATCAGTCCATACAAACAGCACAGGGTGGGGGGCAGATCACAGGGGTGCAGCGGAGGAAACATCAGGCTTTATGCCAGCAAACAGGGTGAAGAAGCGGCGAGGTGAGGACCAGTCCAGGACTATTGATTGGGGATTTGGTTTCTGTGCTATTGTTTATATCCTGATATTAAAGGAATTATTTGGTCACAGCCCTCAGGAGGGGCAAAACCCCAAAGTGGCCTCTGAGCTCCTTCCTATGGGGCAGAATGAGTTTGGTGTGTGGTAGAGGCAGGTGCTGCTGTCACAGATCTCTCAGCAAGAGGTGCACTGCCCCAAAGTGGCCTCTGAGCTCCTTTCTACAGGACAGTGGCGACACCCAGCGTCTAATCCGACTGCACCTGTAATCACCTCCGTATCTGCAGCGCCCGACATCTATATGACCACATACAGTATACGGGTTATAACCCCCCCAGAGCTGGGGGGCATGGGCTATAACCCCCCCATAGCTGGGTCACATGGGCTATAATCCTCCCCCCCCCCCCCCATAGCTGGGGCGCATGGGCTATAACCCTCCCCTTAGCTGGGGTGCATGGGCTATAACCCTCCCCCTAGCTGGGGCGCATGGGCTATAACCCTCCCCATAGCTGGGGCGCATGGGCTATAACCCCCCCCCCCTCCTCATTATCCCACCCGTCCCATTACCTGCTTGATCCTCTCCATGGAGTTGGAGTCGCAGTCGTCGGTGCTGGGGGCCACGTCCGGGCTGCTGACCGTGGACTTCATGCTGCAAAAGACACAGAGGAGACTTAAGACCCCAGACTAAAGGTAAACGCCCCCCCCCCCCCGAAATCTGGAAACTGACCGTGGCAGCGTGGTGCTCCCCCTGTCCCAGGGACGCCGGGCCGGCTCTGCAAGACATAACGGGCCACATCAACTGAGGCCCCGCCCACTGCGCTGACATCACAGCCCCGCCCCCTGTGCTGACATCACTGCCCGCCCCCCTGTACTGACATCACAGCCCCGCCCCCTGTACTGACATCACTGAGAGGTCACAGCCCCGCCCCCTGTACTGACCTCACTGAGAGGAGGTCACAGCCCCGCCCCCTGTACTGACCTCACTGAGAGGAGGTCACAGCCCCGCCCCCTGTACTGACATCACTGAGAGGTGGTCACAGCCCGCCCCTGTACTGACATCACTGAGAGGAGGTCACAGCCCCGGCCCCTGTACTGACATCACTGAGAGGTGGTCACACCCCCGCCCCCCTGCACCGACATCACTGAGAGGTGGTCAGATCCCCGCCCCCTGTACGGACATTTACTGAGAGGTGGTCACAGCCCCGCCCCCTGTACTGACATCACTGAGAGGTGGTCACAGCGCCGCCCCCTGTACTGACATCACTGAGAGGAGGTCACAGCCCCAACCCCGGTACTGACATCACTGAGGAGGTCACAGCCCCGTCCCCTGCACTGACATCACTGAGAGGTGGTCACAGCCCCGCCCCCTGCACTGACATCACTGAGAGGAGGACACAGCCCGCCCCCTGTACGACATCACTGAGAGGTGGTCACACCCCGCCCCCTGTACTGACATCACTGAGAGGTGGTCACAGCCCCGCCCCTGTATGACATCACTGAGAGGTGGTCACAGCCCCGCCCCCTGTACTGACATCACTGAGAGGTCAACACAGCCCCGCCCCCTCCTGCCCTGTATTATAGCGGTGCCACACCCAGCAGCGCCCCCTCCTGCCCTGTATTATAGCGGTGCCACACCCTGCAGCGCCCCCTCCTACCCTGTCTTATAGTGGTGCCACACCCTGCACAGCGCCCGGTCCGGTATTATAGCGGTGCCACACCCTGCAGCGCCCCCTCCTGCCCTGTATTATAGTGGTGCCACACCCTGCACAGCGTCCCCTCCTGTCCTGTATTATAGCGGTGCCACACCCTGCAGCGCCCTCCTGCTCTATATTATAGTGGTGCCACACCCTGCAGCGCCCCCTCCTGCCCTTTATTATAGCGGTGCCACACCCTGCACAGCGCCCCCTCCTGCCCTGTATTATAGCGGTGCCACACCCTGCAGCGCCCCCTCCTGCCCTGTATTATAGCGGTGCCACACCCTGCAGCGCCCCCTCCTGTCCTGTATTATAGCGTGCCACCCCTGCACGCCCCCCTGCCCTGTTTAAGCGGTGCCAGACAGCAGCGCCCCGTCCTGCCCTGTATTATAGTGGTGCCACACCCTGCACAGCGCCTCCTCCTGTCCTGTATTATAGCGGTGCCACACCCTGCATAGCGCCCCCTCCTGCCCTGTATTATAGCGGTGCCACACCCTGCAGCGCCCCCTCCTGCCCTTTATTATAGTGGTGCCACACCCTGCAGTGCCCCCTCCTGCCCTATATTATAGCGGTGCCACACCCTGCAGCCCCCCCTCCTGCCCTATATTATAGCGGTGCCACACCCGCAGGGGCCCCCTCCTGCCTGTATTATAGGGTGCCACACCCGGGCAGCGCCCCCCTCCTGCCCTGTATTATAGTGGTGCCACACCCTGCACAGCGCCCTGTCCTGTATTATAGCGGTGCCACACCCACAGCGCCCCCTCCTCCCTGTATTATTAGGGTGCCACCCCTGAAACAGCGCCCTGTCCTGTATTATAGAGGTGCCACACCCAGAGCCCCCCCCCCTCCCTGTATTATAGCGGGGGCCAACCCTCCCAGCGCCCCTCCTGCCCTGTATTATAGGGTGCCACACCCTGAAAGCGCCCCCCCCCGTCCCTGTATTATAGCGGTGCCACACCCAGCAGCGCCCCCTCCTACCCCGTATTATAGCGGTGCCACACCCTGCACAGCGCCCTGTCCTGTATTATAGCGGTGCCACACCCTGCAGCGCCCCCTCCTGCCCTGTATTATAGCGGTGCCACACCCTGCAGCGCCCCCTCCTGCCCTGTATTATAGTGGTGCCACACCCTGCAGTGCCCCCTCCTGCCCTGTATTATAGCGGTGCCACACCCTGCAGCGCCTCCTCCTGCCCTGTATTATAGCGGTGCCAG
This sequence comes from Phyllomedusa bahiana, assembly GCA_025379985.1. Classification (NCBI taxonomy): domain Eukaryota; kingdom Metazoa; phylum Chordata; class Amphibia; order Anura; family Hylidae; genus Phyllomedusa; species Phyllomedusa bahiana. The sequence goes on along the minus strand of JAODAL010061397.1, from coordinate 4,567 downwards.
CCCAGCAGCGCCCCCTCCTGCCCTGTATTATAGCGGTGCCACACCCTGCAGCCCCCCCCTCCCTGCCCTGTATTATAGCGTGCCCACACCCTGCAGGGCCCCCTCCTGCCCTGTATTATATCGGGGCCACACCCTGCAGCGCCCCCTCCTGTCCTGTATTTTAGGGGTACCACCCCTGCAGCGCCCCCTCCTGCCCTTTTATTTTAGGGTGCCAAACCCTCAGCCCCCCCTCCTGTCCTGTATTATAGGGGTTTTGCCACCCCCCTTGCAGCGCCCCCCCCTCCCCCTTTATTATAGTGGTGCCAAAACCCTGCAGCGTCCCCCCCCCTTTTTCCCTGAAATTATAGCAGGGCCCCCCCTTTGCAGCCCCCCCAATCCTTTTCCGTATTTTTACTTTTGCCCCCCCCTGCACAGCCCCCCCCTCCTGCCTTTATTATAGGGGGGTGCCACCCCCTGCGCGCCCCCCCCTGCCCTTTATTATAGCGTCCCCAAACACCCTGCACAGCGCCCCCTCCGCCTGTATATAGCGGTGCCACACCCGCACGGTCCCCCCCTTTCCCCTGTTTTAAATAGCGGTGCCACACCCTGCAAAAAGCGCCCCTTCCCCTGCCCTGTTTTTATAGCGGTCCCCACACCCTGCACAGCGCCCTGTATTTAGGGGTTGCCCCCACCCAGAAAGCACCCCCTCCTACCCTGTATTATAGCGGTTGCCACACCCTGAAAGCCCCCCCTCCCCCCCATATTATACCCGGTTTTGGCCACCAACACCCACCAGCGCCCCCTCCTGCCCTGTTTTATAGTGGTGCCCCACACCCTGCAGCCCCCCCTCCTCCCTGTATTATATGGGGGCCACCACCCTGCACAGCCCCCTGTCTGTTTTATTCGGTCCCACCCCCTGAAACAGCGCCCCCCCCCTTTGTCCTGTTTTAAAGGGGTTTCCCCCTTTTCCCCTGCACCCCCCCTGCCCTGTTTTATAGGGGTTCCCAAAAACCCAGCAGCACCCCCCCTACCCTGTATTATTAGGGGGAAAACCCTGCAGGGGCCCCCTCCTGCCCTTTATTTTAGTGGTGCCACCCTGCAGGGCCCCCTCCTGCCCAAATATTTTAGCGGTGCCCACCCCCCAAGCAGCGCCCCCTCCGTCCTGTATTATGGGGTGCCACACCCGGCAGAAACCCCCTCCTCCCCTGTAATAGGGGGTGCCCACCCTGCACGGGCCCCCCTGCCCAGTATTTAGCGGTGCCAACCCTGCGCGCCCCCCCTGCCCTGTATTAAAAGGGTTTGCCACACCCTGCAGCCCCCCCTCCAAACCCTGTATTATATGGTGCCACCCCCTTTGCACAGCGCCCGGGTCCTGTTTTATAGGGGTTTTACACCCTCCCACAGCCCCCCTCCGCCCTGTTTTATAGGGGTTGGGCCAACCCCTGCAAAAGCGTCCCCTCCTTTTCCTGTTTTAAAAGGGGTGCCACCCCCCTGCCACAGGCCTCCCCCGGGTCCTGTTTTTTGTGGTGCCACACCCTGCTTTGCCCCCCCCCTCCTGCCCTGAAATTATAGGGGTTCCCACCCCCTGCATAGGGCCCCCTCCTGCCCTGTTTTAAATAGTGGTCCCCCCACACCCTGCACAGCCCCCCCTCCGGGCCCTGAAATTATAGGTGGTCCCAAACCCCCTGCAAGCCCCCCCTCCGGCCCTGTATTATAGGGGTCCCACCCCCTGCCACCCGGCCCCCCCCTCCCCCTGTTTTATAGCGGTGCCACCCCCCTGCGGGGCCCCCCCTCCGCCCTAATTTATGCGGGGGCCAACCCCCTGCACGGGGCCCCCTCCTTTCCCTGCATTATAAGCTTTTTTTGCCAAAACCCTGCAGCGCCCCCCTCCTGCCCTTATTATAGGGGGTGCCCCCCCCCTCACAGCGCCCTGTCCCGGGTATTATACCCGGTGCCAAAACCCGCAGCCCCCCCTCCTACCCTGAAATTATAGGGTGCCCCCACCCTGCACAGCGCCCCCCTCCTGCCCCGGGTATTTATAGAAGGGCCACACCCTGCAAGCGCCCCCTCCTGCCCTTTTATTATAGCGGGCCACCCCCAAAGCAGCCCCCCCTCCTGCCCGGTTATTATACCCTTTGGCCCAACCCTCCCGCGCCCCCTTTCCTCCCCGGTATTATAGGGGTGCCACACCCGCAGCCCCCCCCTCCTCCCCTGTATTATAGGGGGTCCCACCCCCTGAAACAGCGCCCCCTCCGCCCTGTTTTTGGGGGGGTCCCACCCCCGGGCACAGCCCCCCACCCTTTCCCTTTTATTATAGCGGTGCCACACCCTGCAGTCCCCCCTCCTCCCCTTTAATAAAAATTGGGGTTTGCCACACCCTCAGCGCCCCCCCCCTTTCCCTGTATTTTTAGGGGTTTGCCACACCCTGAAACAGCCCCCTGCCCTGTTTATAGTGGTGCCAAAACCCTGCACAGCGCCCCCCCCCCGTCCTTTTTTAAATAGGGGGGCCACCCCCTTTGAAACAGCCCCCTGTCCTGTAAAATAGGGGTTGCCAAACCCAGCACCCGCCCCCTCCTGTCCTGAAAATTTTAAAAGGGGTTTGCCCCCAACCCCTGCATCGCCCCCCCTCCCCTTTTAAAATAGGGTCCACACCCTGAAACAGCGCCCCCTTTCCTGCCTTTATTTTTAGGGTGCCACACCCTGAAAAGCCCCCTTTCCCCTGCCCTGTATTATGCGGTTCCCAAAACCCTGCAGCCCCCCCCCCCCCTTTTGGCCCCTGTATTTAGGGGGTTTGCCACACCCGGGGCAGGGGCCCCCACCTGCCCTGTTTTTTTAGGGGTTCCACACCCCTCGGGCGCCCCCTCCTCCCTTTGAAAATTTAGCGGGGCCACCCCCCTGCGGGGCCCCCTCCTGCCCTTTTATTACAGCGGTGTTAACCCTGCAGCCCCCCGGGCGGGGGGGTACATCACGGCTGGCCCGCCCACTGCTGATGTCATTGTCGTCCTGGGTGGCGGTGGGGGCCGGGCGCTCGCTCTGCTGCGACATCTTCTTCCTACACAGAGAAGAATATCATCCTCCATAATGAATGCAGTGACTGCCCCCCGGGGGATGGGAGGAGGCGTGACCGGAGCCGGGGGAATGGGAGGAGGCGTGCCCGGGCCGGGGCGGGGGGGGGAAGGGGAGGAGGCGTGACGGACCTGGGGGGAAAATGGGGAGGGCGTGACCGGACCCGGGGGGGGAAAATGGGAGGAGGGGGTGCCGGGCGGGGGGGGAAGGGGAGGAGGCGTGCCCGGGGAGCCGGGGGGGGAAGGGGGGAGGCGTGCCGGACCCGGGGGGGGAATGGGAGGGGCGTGCCCGGCCCCCGGGGGGGGGATGGGGGAGGCGTGACCGGAGCCGGGGGGGGAATGGGAGGAGGCTGACCGCCCTTGGGGGGAGGATGGGGGGGCGTGACGGACGGGGGGAGGGGAGGGGGTAGGGATGGGAGGAGGCGTGACCGGAGCCGGGGGGGAATGGGAGGAGGCGTGACCGGAGCCGGGGGGGAATGGGAGGAGGCGTGACCGGACCGGGGGGGAGAGATGGAGGAGGTGTGACCGGACCCCGGGGGGAGGGATGGGGGGGGGGTGACCGGCCCCGGGGGGGGGGTGGGGGATGGGAGGGACGTGCCCGGGGCCCGGGGGGGTAGGGAGGGGAGGAGCGTGACGGCCCCCGGGGGGGGTGGGATGGGGGGAACGTGACCGGCCCCCGGGGGGGAGGGTGGGGGAGGTGTGCGAGGGGGGGGGGGGGGGTAGGGATGGGAGGAGGGGGACCGGGGCCGGGGGGGGGGGGGGGGGGAATGGGAGGAGGCGTGACCGGACCCTGGGGGGGGGAAGGGGAGGGGGCTGCCCGGACTGGGGGGAAGGGGGGAGGAGGCTGACCGGACCCGGGGGGGGGGGGGGGAGGAGGCGTGACCGGACCCGGGGGGGAATGGGAGGAGGCGTGACCGGAGCGGCGGGGGGGGGAATTGGAGGAGGCTAAAGGACGGGGGGGAGGGGGGGGGGGTAGGGATGGGAGGAGGCGTGCCCGGAGCCGGGGGGGAAGGGGAGGGGCTGACCGGGCCCCGGGGGGAAAATGGGAGGAGGCGTCCCGGCCCTTTTGGGGGGAGAGATGGGAGGAGGTGTGACCGGACCCCGGGGGGGAGGGAGGGGGGGGAGGCGTGACCGGCCCCGGGGGGGGGGGGGATGGGAGGAGACGTGACCGGCCCCGGGGGGGGTAGGGAGGGGGAGGAGACTGCCCGGGACCCGGGGGGGGGGGGTGGGGGGGGAGGAGACGTGCCCGGACCCGGGGGGGGGGTAGGGGGGAGGAGGGGTGACCGGACCCGGGGGGGAGGGGGGGGGGAGGCGTGACCGGACCCCGGGGGGGGTAGGGAGGGTAGGAGCCGTGACCGGACCCCGGGGGGGTAGGGATGGGAGGAACGTGCCCGGCCCCCGGGGGGGGGGGGGGTGGGATGGAGGAAGTGACCGGACCCCGGGGGGAGGGAGGGGGAGGAGGCGTGACCGGACCCCGGGGGGAGGGATGGGAGGAGTCGTGACCGGACCCCGGGGGGCGGGAG
>JAODAL010061396.1:0-20343 GCA_025379985.1 Phyllomedusa bahiana | reverse complement strand
CTAGGGGGGCCTCCCGCCGGGACCAGGGGCGGGACAGCATTGGGCACTGGCGGCCCACAATACATGGGGCCCGCCCCAGGGGGGGGAGGGTGCTAGGTGGTACCCGGGCGGGGGGGCGTGGAAGTAGTGGGCAGGGCGGGGGCAGCAGCTAGGGGGTTCGCCGGGCGAGCAGCTAGGTGGGTAGCCGCGGGGGGCAGCTAGGTAGGTAACCAGTCTGGCGGGCGGGCATGTAGGTAGGCAGCCAGTCGGGCGGGCTGCTAGGTAGGTAGCCAGCCGGCCGGGCAGCTAGTGGTGTAGCCAGCGGCGAGCAGCTAGGTGGGTAGCCAGCTGTGGGACGGGCAGGCGAGCTAGTGGGTAGCAGGCGGGCGCTAGTGGTGCAGCCAGTCGGGCGGGCAGCTAGGTGGGTAGCCAGCCGGGCGGACAGGCAGCTAGGTGGGTAGCCGGGCGGGCAGCTAGGTGGGTAGCCAGGCGGGCAGCTAGGTGGGTAGCCAGGCGGGCGGGCAGCTAGGTGGGTAGCAAGGCGGGCAGCTAGGTGAGTAGCCGGGCGGGCAGCTAGGTGGGTGGGCGGGCGGGCAGCTAGGTTGGTAGCCAGTCAGGTGGGCAGGCAGCTAGGTGGGTAGCCAGGCAGGCAGCTAGGTGGGTACCCGGGCGGGCGGGCAGCTAGGTGGGTAGCCAGTCAGGCGGGCAGCTAGGTGGGTAGCCGGGCAGGCAGCTAGGTGGGTAGCCAGGCAGGCAGCTAGGTAGGTAGCCAGTCGGGCGGGCAGGCAGCTAGGTTGGTAGCCAGTCGGGCGGGCAGGCAGCTAGGTGGGTAGCCAGTAGGGCAGGCAGGCAGCTAGGTGGCTAGCCGGGCAGTTGGGTAGGCGGGCGGACAGCGTTCCCTTCCGTCCCTCATACAGCCCCCCACAGTTCTTGCTGGATCGCTGCTGAGAGGAGGTCCTGGCTCTCGGCTCAGCTGCGCTCCAGTCAGAAAACTTCTACTTACATGAGCCCTGCGTGCGCTGTAGCCGGAGTCTGGACCTCCTCTCTCTGTCTCCGCGCCGCGCTGTGTGGCCAGCGGCGGGATGCGTAACAATTTGAATTTGTGAAGATCCGCCCCCAAGGGGCGGGGCCTCCCATATTCAAATTATTTGCCCACAGACAGAGGAGGCGGGCCCGGCTCCGGTACAGGTCGAGGGCTCATGTAAGAGAAGTTTTCTGAGGGAGCGAGCTGAGCCGAAGCGGGGACCCCCCAGCCCCCCCCGTCAGCCCTCGGCCGAGAGGGAGGAGGAGGGGAAGTAGCAGAGTGGGCAGAGGGGGGACGCGACCAGGAATAGAATTAGTGCGTCCCCTACAAAAATTTCCCCTGGAGCGCAGCTTTGCCCGGAACCCCCCCCCCCCGCCCCCTCCACAGAACAGCCCCGCCCCTACTGGACAGCGGGGCCGGGGGCCCAATCATGTTTCTATGGGCAGAGCCGGGGTGTGGGGGAGCACGGCCCCCCCTCCCGGCACGGGCCTTTCCCAGCGCCAGGGCCCATGTAGAGCCGCGCTCGGGCATCCCAAGGTACCAAAACAGGAGTGGATAAAAAAACACAGAACACATGCAAATATTCCATTTAATTTTTTTTGGGATCAACTTTTTTCTTTTTGGCTTTAGCAATGATAGATTATTGACCAATTTAAAAGGGACCAAAGGATCAAAGGGAAAAAGGCAAAATTTACTGTTTGCCCCCTTTCCTCTTTTTTTTTCTGGGGGGGGGGGGCTTCTGTACCCCACTTAACAGAATCACCCAATTTTAAAAAAAAAATGTACTCTTTTTCAAAGTAGAATTCCCAAGAAGGGGGGCTGGATTTGAGAGTAGTAGGGCTGAAATACACAAACACTGGATTTGACACAAAAATTACCCAAAAAAAGAAAAAAAAAATTTTAACCCTTGGCCACAGATTAAAAACCCCCCGGTCGAAGTTGGGATTTCAGGTGTGTAGGGGCAAAAATAGACACCCTGTTTTTTGATTTAAAATTCCCCCCCCAAAAAAGGGGAAAAATTTTAACCCTTTGTATAAAATATACAGAATGAATGAGATAAAATTCAGGTTTTAAGGGGGGGAAAAAATACAAACACCCTGCTTTTTACCCCAAAATTCCCCCCAAATCAAGGGGTTAAATTAAACCTTGGGTATTAAATCCCCTACAGAAACCAAATGTATTTGGGGCGTATATGGGACAAAATTAAAAAAGACCCCTAAATATTAGTCCAATTAAACCCCAAAATCGAAAGCTTAAATTAAGCCTTGGGTATTAAATACCCTACGAATCCAGAGGAAATTTTCAGGCAGTAGGGACGAATTTATATTTACTATTTTGCCAAGGCAAACTTAAACTCTATCAGTTCCAATCTATAAAGCACTAAAACTTAATTTTTTTATTTTGTATAACACTTGCCCCCTATACACATAAAAAAAACCTGATTTTACCCTTCAATTTTTTCCCTTTCTTTTTGTAAAGGGAATAATCTTTTTCTATTTAAGTCTGGTGGAACCCCCACCTTTTAAAACGGGGGAAACCTAACAAGTTTTACCAGTAATGGCTTCATCGGAGAAGGGTGTGGGTCCTGTGGTCGAGCTCATTTTTTTATTCATCTTAGGTTCACACCAAATCAAGTGTCTCAACAGATTCAACAAAACCCCCTTCACCCTTTTACCCCTGCATGCATACTGTACTTTGTGGTCGGTTTTTAAACAACTTCCCAGGGAAATTCCCATCTTGTTCTTTCCTTTTAACAAAAAATTTAAAAATATCGCCCTTTCTTTCCCTACTTTTTTTTGCCACATCCCCCTAATTTTGACCCCTATTTCCCATTATTTCTTCAAAAAAGGTTCATAGGGGGAAGTATCACCTCTGTTTTAATGTACTCGATGTTTCGAGATCCCCGACAAAATTTCCCGTATGGCTTTTCCCCTGTTTTGGGGGGGGTGGACATGACCATAAATCACCCCTTGGTTTTTTTCAGTTGATAAATTGTTTTTCTCAAAACTTCTCTTATCAAAGGGGTTTAAAAAATTCTTTAGTTTTCTATATAAATGGACAGAAGAAAAACGCCCCAAGGTATGAACCTACCCCGGGATGTTACCATGTTTTTTTTTTTTGCTATCTCCTCAAAGTGCTATGCACAAATTCCCCTAAGTTTTCTTTTCTTCTATATGTGACACTAGGATATTTTGGAATCACCTCAGAGACTACCGGATCTGCTTTCAGAATGTGACAATGTCTTCTAAGTATACCTCTTATTTCATTAGCTCTATCATCGAAGGTAACTATACAACTAATTCAATCAGTTAAAAAAAAAAATAAAATCGTAGGGATGAATTTGTGCATAGTCACTTTGAGGGAGATAGAAAAAAAATGGTTACAGTCTCCGGTGGTAGGCTCATATCCTTGTGGCAACTGTTCATTTTGCCCTTTATATGGAAAACTAAAGAATTTGTTAATCCCATTGATAAGAGAAGATTTGAGATAAGACAATTTATCAACTGTAAAAACAGAGGGGTGATTTATGGGGCTATGTGCACCTGCCCCAAGATCTATGTGGGAAAAACCATACAGGAGTTTCGTCGTCGGATCTCGAAACATCTGAGTACTAGAGGTGATACTCCCCTAGTGAGACACATTTTGGAAGTACATAATGGTGAAATAGAGGTGCTAAGATTTTTGGGCATCTGTGCGAAAAAGCTAGGGGAAAGAAAGGGCGGTCTGGATCTAGTTTTGTTACAGGAAGAGGCAAGATGGATATATAGACTGAATTATTATTATTTTTATTTATTTTATAGCGCCATTGATTCCAGGGCGCTGTACATTCAGCGGGTTTGTAACAGGAGAGCAGGGAAAGCGGGTAGTGGACCCACTGGACCACTGCCGGGCTTGCTCCGAGGGGGCATAACCAAGTGGCCATCGGGCATGGGTATCTTCACAGAGCCTTTGATGGTAAGGTTGGCTGACCCCAACAGCCACCAGGTGCTACCTCAGAGCAGTCCCCAGCAGTGGCAGCTGACCAGACAGGCCAGAAGTGCCAATGCTAGGCACCAACAGGATAAGGGACAGAGACAAAGCAGACTAGAAGTAAATATGTGCAGGTACAGAACAAACAGACAGGACTAAACGGATGCCAAGCAAGAAGGTTAAACAGAAGCCAAAGTACAAAACAGACTGACTGGAAACAACACACAGAACAAGATCAGAGATTAAGGCTAGGACTCAGGCAAGGGAACAAAGCATGACCAGGGCACAAACACAGGCAGAGAACAAGGCAAGGAAACTCACAGACGTGGAAACAGGAACAGCAGAAACAAGCTAGGAACTAAGGCATAACATGGCAAAGAAGCTCACAGACAAAGGTGCAGCCAGACATGGAAAGCAACATGGAGACTAACCACACATAGAGGATACCACAAGGACACAAACAAGAAGACAATACACAGGAACAACAGACTACACCAAGCACCAACATGACACAACAACAACAATCAGGCAGGGAGTGTGAGGAGAAGCAGGCTTATAAACCTACAGGTGGAAGGGGATTGGCAGAGGAAGTCTAACTCAGCTGCACACTGTGGGAATAAAGGAAGAGAAGATGTGGCCGCCGCCCTCTATAGAGCTACAAGGAATCAGGGCAGCAGCCAAGATGGAGGAGCAGCATGGCCAACATGAGAAAGCTGCACAGCACTCACAGGTGAGGAAGCAGCGGCTACAGGAGCGCTCACAGCGACACTGCAACAGGCACCAGATCTGCGATAGGAACATAGATACGACTGCGGTTCGCAGCAGAGGCCGCAGCGTAAGGACGGGAACGTGGCACGGACCGTGACAGTACCCCCCTCCTTAAGCCCCCTCCTCCTCCTCCAATCCACAAAATGGAAATTCCACCTAGGTCTGGGGACCGAAACAATCCGGGGGCAACCCCAAAACCAACTACAGGCTGCACAGCCAGTACCGGGAATACCTAGGAAATGGAGGTGCACAGGGGGAACAAACGGGGCACTAGGAAAAAATGGGAGGGGAACCCAGGGCGAGACCGTAAGCCACGGGGACTCAGAAGGCACAGGGCGAGACCGTAAGCCACGGGGACGCAGAAGGCGCAGGGCGAGACCGTAAGCCACGGGGACGCAGAAGGCGCAGGGCGGGACCGTAAGCCACGGGGACTCAGAAGGCGCAGGGTGGGACCGTAAGCCACGGGGACTCAGAAGGCGCAGGGCGAGACCGTAAGCCACGGGGACTCAGAAGGCGCAGGGCGAGACCGTAAGCCACGGGGACTCAGAAGGCGCAGGGCGAGACCGTAAGCCACGGGGACTCAGAAGGCGCAGGGCGAGACCGTAAGCCACGGGGACTCAGAAGGCGCAGGGCGAGACCGTAAGACACGGGGACTCAGAAGGCGCAGGGCGGGACCGTAAGCACGGGGACTCAGAAGGCGCAGGGCGGGACCGTAAGCCACGGGGACTCAGAAGGCGCAGGGCGGGACCGTAAGCCAAGGGGGACTCAGAAGGCGCAGGGCGGGACCGTAAGCCACGGGGACTCAGAAGGCGCAGGGCGGGACCGTAAGCCACGGGGACTCAGAAGGCGCAGGGCGGGACCGTAAGCCACGGGGACTCAGAAGCGCAGGGCGAGACCGTAAGCCACGGGGACTTCAGAAGGCTCAGGGCGGGACCGTAAGCCACGGGGACTCAGAAGGCTCAGGGCGGGACCGTAAGCCACGGGGACTCAGAAGGCTCAGGTCGGGGACCGTCCGCCACGGGACTCAGAAGGCTCAGGGCGGGACCGTAAGCCACGGGGACTCAGAAGGCTCAGGGCGGGACCGTAAGCCACGGGGACTCAGAAGGCTCAGGTCGGGACCGTAAGCCACGGGGACTCCAGAAGGCTCAGGGCGGGACCGTAAGCCACGGGGACTCAGAAGGCTCAGGGCGGACCGTAAGCCACGGGGACTCAGAAGGCTCAGGGCGGGACCGTAAGCCACGGGGACTCAGAAGGCTCAAGCCAGAGGACCGCAAGCCCCACGGACTCAGAGAGCTCAGGGCGGGACCGTAAGCCACGGGGACTCAGAAGGCTCAGGGCGGGACCGTAAGCCACGGGGACTCAGAAGGCTCAGGGCGGGACCGTAAGCCAGGCGACTCAAAAGGCTCAGGGCGGGACTGTAAGCCACGGGGACTCAGAAGGCTCAGGGCGGGACCGTAAGCCACGGGGACTCAGAGGGCTCGGGGCAGGACCGTAAGCCTCGGGGACTCATTAGGATCGGGGCGGGACCGTAAGCCACGGGGACTCAGAAGGCTCAGGGCGGGACCGTAAGCCACGGGGACTCAGAAGGCTCAGGGCGGGACCGTAAGCCCCGGGGACTCAGAAGGCTCAGGGCGGGACCGTAAGCCACGGGGACTCAGAAGGCTCAGGGCGGGACCGTAAGCCACGGGACTCAGAAGGGGCTCAGGGCGGGACCGTAAGCCACGGGGACTCAGAAGGCTCCCAAAAAACCCAAAAGACCTGCCAAAAAAGAAAAAACACTCCCACCACATAAAGAGACAGCCAGAACAAGACCTGTACATGGACCAAAAAACAGAGGGCAAAATGTCAGCGGAGTCCAGGGCCTAATCCTACTGTAATGGATGAGCGGGGAAAGCGGTGGGACCCACTGGACACTGCGGGCTTGCTCGAGGGGCGTAACAAGTGCCATGGGCAGGGTATCTTCACAAGCTTTGTGGTAGGTTGGCTGACCAACAGCCACCAGGTGCTACCTCAGAGCAGTCCAGCAGTGCAGCTGACAGACAGGCCAGAAGGCCCATTAGCCACAACAGGATAGGACAGAGACAAGCAGACTAGAAGTAAATATGTGAGTACAGAAAAACAGACAGACAGGACTAACGGATTCAAGCAAGAAGTTAAACAGAGCCAAAGTACAAAACAGACTACTGGAAACAACAACAGACAAGATCAAGATAAGCAGGACCAGCAAGGGAACAAAGATGCCAGGGCAAACACAGGCAGAGAACAGGCAAGGAAACTCACAGACGGGAAACAGGAACACAGAAACAAACTGTCAGGTGCCCTGCGACCTCCGGGTCGCAGCGCATCCGTGCCCGACTCGAGCGGCGCCCCCCCGCACTGGGTCGGGTCCGCTCATCCCGACCCGGGTCCCAGGACTACCGGCCTCGCTCCTGCCCGTCCGCTCGGTCTCTGCGGCGCGGCGCGCCCTTAGGAGCGCGGCGCCGGCAGTTGAGATTAAAGGGAAGTGCGCCGGTAATTGGCCATTGCGGGACTCCTATTTTAGCCAGCCTCTTCCATGGCTTTGCCGTCTTTAGTGCAAGCCTATGGGAAAGCGTTCCAGAAAGCCTTGTCTTGCCTACGGGTACCAACCCTTTTGCTTACGTTTACACGACCACGATCCTTGCCGCCATGCCTGCTTCTGCCACTGTCCTACGTTCACGAATCACAGCACGCGCCTGACCTTCTTGCTGTCCCCGACATAACGAGCCTGAATGCCGATCATGTACATCGCCTACCACTTGGCCAACCACCGCAGGCAAAGCCCGCCAGTAGGTAGTGACACTGGTGACTCACGACCGCAGCAAGTCCATCCCGTTGCGGCGGGCTCTGGTGAAATACCGGGACCCACATTAACTACACTCCCTGGTGGGGCTTACGCCATCGCCTGTGGTGGTCCAGCGGATCCACCTCAAGACCGTAACACAAGCTAGGAACTAAGGCATAACATGGCAAAGAAGCTCACAGACAAAGGTGCAGACAGACATGGAAAGCAACATGGAGACAAACCACACATAGAGGATACCACAAGGACACCAACAAGAAGACAATACACAGGAACAACAGACTACACCAAGCACCAACATGACTCAAAGACACAACAACAACAAGGATCAGGCAGGGAGTGTGAGGAGAGGCAGGCTTATAAACCCACAGGTGGAAGGGGATTGGCAGAGGAAGCCCTCTATAGAGCTACAAGGAATCAGGGCAGCAGCCAAGATGGAGGAGCAGCATGGCCAGCATGAGAAAGCCGCACAGCACTCACAGGTGAGTAAGCAGCGGCTACAGGAGCGCTCACAGCGACACTGCACCAGGAACCAGAACTGCGATAGGAACATAGATACGACTGCGGTTCGCAGTAGAGGCCGCAGTGTAAGGATGGGAACGTGGCACGGACCGTGACAGGGTTACATACATAACATAAGTCAAACATTTACAATAGTGACAATCTGTGTTTAACAACAGGTACAGAGGGAGAGAGGGCCCTGCCCGCGAAGGCTTACAATCTACAAGGAAGGGGGGAAAGAGACAGAAGGTGAGGGGCAGACATGTTTGTGGGGTGTGGTGACAGCGGGGTGATTCTAGGTCGTAGGCTATCTTGAAGAAGTGGGTTTTCAGGTTGCTTTTGAAGCTGGTGAAAGTTGGGGAGAGTCTGATGTGTTGGGGCCATGAGTTCAAGAGTATGGGGTGGCATGAGAGAAATCTTGGAGACAGTTGTGTGAGGAGCTGACAAGAGGAGAGCAGAGAAGAAGGTCCTGTGAGGAGCGGAGGTTGCGTGAGGGGAGGTATCTTCAGATTAGAGCAGAGATGTATGGAGGGGAGAGGTTTTGGAGAGCCATGTAGGTCATGGTTGGTAACTTGAAATGAATTCGCTGGGCAATGGGAAGCCAGTGAAAGGATTGGCAGAGGGGGAGGAAGAGGAGTAGCTAGGAGAGAGGTGGATAAGACGGGCAGTAGAGTTGAGGATGGATTGAAGGGGAGCAAGAGTGCTAGATGGGAGGCCGCAGAGAAGGATGTTGCAGGAGTCGAGGCGGGAGATGACAAGGGCTTGGACCAGCATTTTTTAGTGACGGGGTTAAGGAATGAACGGATGCGAGAGATGTTTTTCAGGTGGAGGCGGCAGATGGAGGTGAGGGTTTGGATGTGGGGTTTGAAGGACAAAGCAGAGTCAAGGGTTATCCCAAGGCAGGGGACTTGCGGGACCGGTGAGAGTGTAGAGCCATTGACTATGATAGAGAGATCAGGTGGAGGGATGGAGTGGGACGGTGGGAAGATAATGAATTCAGTTTTCTCTACATTAAGTTTTAGGAGACGGGAGGAGAAGACGGAGGATATGGATGATAGGCAGTCTGGGATCCGGGACAATAGAGCGTTATTGTCTGGGCGGGAGATGTAAAGTTGGGTGTCATCAGTATATAGGTGGTATTGAAAGCTATGTGATGCTATGAGCTGGCCCAGACCAAGAGTGTAGATAGAGAAGAGTAGTGGGCCCAGGACTGACCCCTGAGGGACACGAACAGAGAGAGGGTGAGAGGAGGAGGTGGTGCAAGAGTGAGAGACACTGAATGTCCGATCAGTAAGGTACGAGGAGATCCAGGAGAGGGCTGAGTCCGTGATGCTGAGGCAGGAGAGGATTTGTAGCAGGAGGGAATGGTCAACAGTGTCAAAGGCAGAGGACAGGTCTAAGAAGAGAAGCACAGAGTAGTGACGTGAGGCTTTGGCGGTTACTAGGTCGTTGGTGACCTTGGTTATGGCGGTTTCTGTAGAGTGATTGGATCGGAAACCAGGTTGCAGTGGATCAAGAAGAGAGTTGGAGGAGAGGTGGGAGGACAGTTGAAGGTAGACGTGTTGTTCGAGGAGTTTCGAAGCAAATGGAAGCAGTGAGATGGGGCGATAGTTGGACAGAGAGGAGGGGTCGAGAGATGGTTTCTTTAGGATGGGTGTGATGGTAGCATGCTTAAATGGTGAATACATTGAACCCCAAAGGCCTCAATGAAGGCTTTTCATTTTCAGCATTTATTTAATCCTGCTGATTCCCTATATAATTTTTGAAGAAACATAATATATGTGATTAAGTACGGTCAGTGGTAAAAGCATGGTTAAATATGTCTATAGGAGCACGAGTTCACATACGTTTTTTTTTTCTCTTCCCTTACCCCCTCCTGCCCCCTCTACCCCCTCTTTGTCCCTCAATTTCCCAGTATTTTGCCATGATGATCAGTATTAATCATATGAGGCCACAGTTTCCATTTAACAAATTGTGATATATTTTTATTTTACATAAGGAGTTTGTTGGCAACTGAATCATATAATGTATACACGTACATTGCTACGATGAGACGCAGTTTGGGAGTAAATTACCATCTATTTATGTATACATTTATTGTTTCTACCGACTGCGTAGATTTGGTGCTAGCCACAAATACAATATATGCAATACAATGTATGCAAATACAATAGAGCATGAATGTAATAGCATTTCTGCACATTTCCATTGTAACATAATGAATTAGATAACTAGCTGAGACCTGTAAGAAAGAATACTTAGCAGGGAAAGTGGGAGGTGAAATGGCGGGAGGGGGGCAGGAAAATCATAAGGCCTGAAGCTTTATTAAATACAGAGCTTTATTAGATACAGAGGAGAAGAGGTTTATGGGAAGAGACAAAGATAGCAGTGTATAGTATAATGGAGTATGTATTCCCAATGAATATGCATAGTAGACATAGAGGGGAAAAGATTTATGGGAAGGGACAAAGTTAGCAGTGTGCTGTAAAATGTAATACCTATTTTGCTTAGTCCGTTCTAGGTGAGCCGCGCAGACGCAATAATGTGAGAGAAGTTGGACGGAAGTCCATCACAGTAAGGGTAGAAATGTCCATTGGTACAGTGCGCGGGCGTGGGCGGCATGGTAAGATAGGGTACAAGCCCACTATGGAGATGGTGAATTTGCCTGAGGAATGTTGTTTATAAGAACGCAGCAGCAGCACATAATATCAGTATGCATGCAGGAGAGTAAAAGGGGGAACGGGTATTGTTGAATGTCTGGTGGCCAATTGGTGAGCACTTGAATAGGGTGTGTACCTTAGATGATATAAAAGGAAATGAGCTAGACCACATGGGACCGGACCTCTATCCCCTGATGAAGCCAGTTAGCTGGTGAAACATGTTGGGGAGGTCAGGTATGACATTTTAATTTGTGATTTCCCACCTCTCTCTACTGTGTAACCCGCTGCAGAGGGTTTTACAAGGAAACCTTATATGTTTTATGTCCATTAGATTAGGGATGACTGCCCAAGTAAGATGTTTTTGATCCCTTATTGGAGTTAGTAAATCACTGTATATATAGGTTTCCCCTGTTAATAGATGGTGTTCCACCAGACTTGATAATAGAAAAGGGGTTATTCCTTCACAAATAGAAAGGGATAAATTGAGAGGTTAGAAGTCAGGTTTTCAAATAGTGTGTATCGAGGTCAAGTGTTATACATAATAAAAGTTAAGTTTTAGTGCTTTATAGATTGAGAACTGATAGAGTTTGTTTGCCTATGGAAAAATAGTAAATATAGTCATTAAAAGTCACTCTTTGTTCTCTTGCTAGATTCCCATTTTTTTTGGAGACTATGGGACAGAAGTTCACTCACCCTGGACTTAGGGAGAATACCCCACAAATTAAAACAAAATAATAACGCTGGTTGAGTAACAAGTGTGGAAATGACACACGCTTGTGATGGTTTCTCCCTCCAGTTGCTGATAAAACGAGTTTGTTTTATAATGAGTGCAATATAGTGCAGCAGCAGATAGATAATAATGCTGCTTGAGTAACAAGTGTGCAAATGACACACACTTGTGATGGTCTTTCCCCCCAGTCGCTGATAAAACAAGTTTGTTTTAGAATAAGTTCAATATAGTGCAGCAGCAGCATATGGATGCTTATGACTAGGGATGAGTGATTATAATCGACAAAGTTGAAATCGGCACGATTTTTAGGCTGATCGGAAATTTCCGATCACGCGATATTTTAGGTGACAATCTGACAGATGATCTATTACTATCGCACCATTTTCGGCGCTTCCTGTCATTTTGGTGGTCAGCAAATCAGCTTAGAGCATAGGGCAGGGTGAGCTGGGTGCGCAACGTCATGACTGTGATGTGTATGGTTGTCATTGGCTGGAAAAATCACATGACCTCGTTTTGCATAGAACAGCGTTTCCTGTTCAACATCAGTCTTTCAGTGTCTACCACTAGAGCAAGACGTGTGCTGCCTGTCTCTCAATACAGCTCAGCTCAGAGAAACAGTTCTTATCTTTATTAACACAGACAACTATGCTTTTAGCTGTGAACACTAGAATATAGGTAGATTAGAGAATTTCAGTTCTTATTTAGTTAGACAGAGACTTTTAAAGAAGCATCTAGCTCTGTCCAGCCGCGGGAGGGTGTGGGGGGGAGCTGGACGGACAGACAGGCTTTGGAAAGGAGGGTGTATATTGTGCAGCCCAGACTCTGCTTTGAACCTGCATTGAAATGGCATTTTTTTTTACCACTTTTTGGCCAGCACTCCTCGCTCCTGAGGTGAAATTGTACATTTTATTTTGTGTGTCCCAGTTTTTTTCAAAAAGCTACGTTGTACTTAAATTTGGATACAGAAATTTTCTAGTAACTGTTGGTATATTTCATTGGTGCAAAAACCACCTTTTGTTATCCGTATAACTTTTAAATAGCTTTATTGCACTTTGGTGCGCCCCACTTTGTTCAAAGAGCCACCTTGTGCTTAAATCTGGATACAGAAATTTTCTAGTAACTGTTGATATATTTTATTGGTGCAAAAACCACCTTTTGTTATCCATATAACTTTTAAATAGCTGTATTGCACTTTGGTGCTCCCCAGTTTTTTTCAAATAGCCACATTGTACTTAAATTTGGATACAGAAATTTTGTAGTAACTGTTGGTATATTTAGTTGGTGCAAAAACCACCTGTTATTATCGGTATAACTTTTAAATAGCTGTATTGCACTTTTGTGCGCCCCAGTTTTTTTCAAATAGACACCTTGTACTTTAATTTGGATACAGATATTTTCTAGTAACTGTTCGTATATTTCAGTGGTGCAAAACCACCTTTTGTTATCCGTATAACTTTTAAATAGCTGTATTGCACTTTGGTGCGCCCCAGTTTTGTTCAAATAGCCACCTTGTACTTAAATTTGGATACAGAAATGTTGTAGTAACTGTTGGTGTATTTCATTGGTGCAAAACCACCTTTTGTTAACCGTATAACTTTGAAATGGCTGTATTGCACTTTGGTGTGCCCCAGTTTTTTTCAAATAACCACCTTGTGTCACGGATGCCCCTGCGACCCTCGTCCCGGGTCGCAGGCGCATCCGTGCCCTGCTGCTGAGCGGCGCTGCATCCCGTACAACGGGTCACGGGCGCGCTCGTCCCCTGCTGACCCTGAGTCTCACTTACCCAGCCACGCTGCTGCTGTCTCTGTCCCTCGGTGCGCGCCGTCCCGCTCCCTAGGACGCGCGCCCGCAGTGTTTGATTTAAAGGGCCAGCGCAACGGTAATTGGCTATTGCCGGTCACTGCCCCTATTTAAGCCTGCCTCTTCCTAGTAACCTCGTCGGATCTTTAGTGCCCATTGCCTATTGAGAAAGCGTTCTGAGAAGTCTTGTTCTGATTACCGTGTACCGTACCTTCTTGCCTACGTCCCTCGATCACGAACCTCTGCCACCTGCCCTGACCTTATTGCCTGTCCCCGACTACGAGCCTGCCTCACGAGTCTGTACCATGCCTACCCTTGGCCACCACTGCGAGCAAGTCCTGCCAGTGGAAGTGACCTGGTAGACTCCCGCCGCAGCAAGTCAATCCCGCTTTGCGGCGGGCTCTGGTGAAAACCGGGACCTACTTAGATTCCACTCCCTGGCGCGGGCTTCCACCATCGCTTGCGGTGGTCCAGCAGATCCACTACCTCGGTGCATTACACCTTGTACTTAAATTTGGATACAGAAATTTTGTAGTAACTACTGGTATATTTAATTGGTGCAAAAACCACCTTTTGTTATCCGTATAACTTTTAAATAGCTGTATTGCACATTGTGCAGCCCCAGTTTTTTTCAAATAGCCACGTTGTACGACAATTTTGATAGAAAAATTTTCTAGTAACTGTTCTCGTTTGTCATTGCTGCAAAAAACGCAATTTCTCATCCGTATAACTTTTGAATAGTTTTATTGCGCTCAGTGAATCTCAGTTTGGCGCAGATAGAGCACTTGTATGATAGTTTGTTGAAAACTATCAATTCCTAGGCCTACTGGGTAGTTGTAATTCCCTGGGACTGAAGGAAGAACACTGTTGATTTTGTCTTACGGTTCTTCCACCAGACCGCATTTCACAGGTGTTTCTAATCCTAGTTGGCTGTTGGAAATTAGAGGGATTTAAGAATAGCTGTGATTTGCCGTCTTTCAATAAAAGACTGTCAAAAACTCTTCCATACCTTTTTAAATTTATATCTTTCTGAACATGGAGTGAAATGCAGGTGGTAAGCGAGCAGGACATGGAGGTAGAGGTACGAGAGAAGGTGCTCCTTCCAGTGCTGGCGACAACACGCAAGCCAGCGGATCTTCGGTTGCAGGACCGTCAGGCCTGTCATCGCTGGGTCGGTGCCCTGTGAATCTCAGTAACGAACAGCGTCGCCAATCTGTTCTTGAGTATTTAATGCAATCTGCATCCAGCAGTCTTACCTCCTCGTCCTCCCAGTCACGGCCACATGTGTCGTCTTCATCATCGTCAGCATCTGTCCAACATGAAGCGAAGGCAGCCCAAATGTCAACTCGTGTACCCACCACTGTGGATAATCCATTTTCTGAAGACTTCTTTGATGACAAAATGCGGTTGGGGTCAGAAGGCATTTCAAAAGATCAAGAGGCCAAAGAGGATGATTTTGTCTGCTCTGACGCCCAATCGCTGATGCTATCAGAGGGGAGAAGGAACCCGGTCAATCAGCAAAGACCCCCAGGGGTCGGCGTCCCTTGCATCCTGCTGCTTGTAGCCCCAGCTCCCGGTGCAGAAATTTCGGACGAGGAAGTCCCTGTGTTGATGATGATGATGACGACATTGTGGGTCCAACATGGTCTTTTCGCAGAATTTTTGCGAACGCTTCTCACTGGACGAGGAGGGAAAGTGGGGGATGTCGCCGGGTCCCTTCAAAAAAAGGGGAGGCGGTCCCAAAAAATCCCCTGGATTTTCCGCCCGCCACGATCACCGGAAACAACCCCTCCTCGCTTATCGCCGTAAAAAAAGGGCCCGGACCTCTCAAGCCTGGGCTTTTTCGACAAGCCTTGTTCACCCAGCAATGTCTATGCCCCCTTTCCCGTAAACCCCTTTAGTAGAGGGAAAAATTTTTAGGTTTTAACCCCCCACCAAATGTTTGGTCACCTGCAGCAAATTTCCCTAAAGTTGAAAGGGAAAGGGAAACCCGGGGGTTCCAAAAAAAGGCCCATCGATCCCCGGGTTTCCCAAAACACTGTCACATGCTCCCCGCCTCCCTTTTCCGCCCCCCCCAAAAAAGCCCTCCGTTTTCACCCTCCACTGTAGCCTGAGTACCCCCCAGCAGAAACCAGAGACCCAAACCCTACCCTTTCTCCCCCCACCGGGTTTGCCCTGCACGCCGTCCCAGGGGTTAGTTACCCACCCCCGGGGCTTCCCCTGTCTACCGGGTTTTTTGGGAGCAAAAATAAACATTTTAAACCCAAAAACCACCCCCAAACCAAAAAAGAAGAATGGTGGGGCATTGGTTTTTGGGCCCCTTTGGGGAAATGTTTGCCCTTTCCGTTGGTGGCCCAAGAGGGTTCCGCCGTCATGGCTCTTGCCTCCCCCCAATCCCAGATGCTGACGGGCCTTTTCTTTGCAAAAAAAAGCCGCCCCTCCCCTGGCCACCCCAACTTGTCATCTAAAATTTTTCAAGGGGCCGTTGTCTGATCTGGTGGGAAAAAGTCCATCTGACCACCAATACATGGACTAGAAAAGCACAGCCAAGGTTTGTATATCCCCTGTCCCAAGCTCACTGGGTGAGTGGGTGGATGTCCCCTGGGGGGGTAATGGTAGCTTTCAGGCCCGGCGCATCCTCTTAAAAAAAGCAGGGATGATGCAGGGGTTTTTCCCCCCGGTCCTCTGGGGGGACCATGTCCCCAGAGAAACCAGGCTGTTTTTGAAATTAACCCTTTTCTTGGGCGACCTTTCTAACACACAGGTAAGGAGCTTTTTGGCCGGCTTTTTGAAAAACCAAGACCGGGGAGGGGCTGGTTTGCGTGACAAGAAACTTGTCCCAGGCAAGGTGGGTTTTCCGTTTAACAGTTGAAATCGGTTTGGCCCGCCCCTTAAGATGGTAGGTGGAGCCCCTTTCCCTTGCCTGGCAGACGTCAGGGAAACCCGTGGGCCCCAAAATTTTTCTAAACCCGCATCCCCCGGGTTTTGGATTGCCCTGCGAGGAAGGCTGAGGTCTGAGCTCACACTTCCCCCGTTCGCACCCTACTTCTTCCCCCCTTGGTGCGTTGCAGCATAAGCTTGGCCCCCTCCTTTTCCAACCGTCCCCTTTGGGTTGGGGCGTGGCAACACGCGGGAAAATTCCACCCCCCAACATGTCCAGTTTTTGTAGGCAGCGGGAATGCCTTTAACGCAGTAGGGAAGGGGAAAACTTTGGCTGACAAGCAGCGGTTTTGGCCCCTCGGGGTGTTGTTATGGGTGGCCAACCTCCTCGATCCCCGTTAAAAAAGGGACACTCAAGGCCCCTTTCCTTCCACCCACAAAAAACAGGGGGAAAAAATGCGGAAAATTGGAAAAAAAATTGCTGATTGATCAACGGGGAGAAATTCTTTTTCCCGTCTCCCTTCACTTTCCCCTTCAAATGTCAGGGGTTGGGGGCAACTCAACGTCAGCAACGTGACAGCGAAGCCCGATAGGAAGAAAGGGAAGCAGCAGAAAGCAGGATTGGGGCCCAAGAAGCCAAAAATGGGTGTTTTTCGGGCCCAATCCTTATTTACCACCTCCCCAAACGCATGTAATCCCAGGGCCCCAACAGGGGGCCCGGGGGTTTAAACCCATCAGGGCCCCCAAAAAAACTATCTGCACCCAAAAACCGATTTTTTTTGGATATTTTCCCGGGGCCCCCAAATTTCGACTTCTTGGTACCCAAAAAATGGGGAAAAATAAACCCCCCCCCCCCCCCCCCGGGGGGGGGGGAAAAAAATTTTTAAAGGGGGGCCCCCCCCAAAAAAATTTTGGGTTTAAAAAAATTTTTTGGGGGGGGGCCCCTCCCCCCGCTCCCCACCCGGGGCCCCCCCCCCCCCTTTTGCGCCCGGGGGGGACAGGGGGCCCCGGGCCCCCCCCCTTTTTTTTTCCCCCCCCCCACCAACCCCCCCCCCCTTTTTGGGGGGTTCCCCCGGGGGGGTTTGGGGAATTGGGTTTTTAAATTTGGGGGGGTTTTTTTTTGGGGGGGGGCCCCCCCCCTTTTTTCCCCCCGGGGGGGGTTTTTTTTTTTGTTTTTTGGAAAGGAACCCCCCCCTTACCCCCCCAAAAAATTTTTTTTTGTTTTTTTGGTTTTTTTCCCTTAAAAAAAAATTTTAAAAAAAAGGGGGGGAAAAAAAAATGGGCCCTTTTAAACCTTTTTTTTTTTTTGGGAAAAAAACCTGTTTTTTTTTTTTTTAAAACCTTTTTCCCCTTTTTCCCCTTTTATTTTGGGGGGCCCCCCCAAAAACCCCCCCGGGGCCCCCCCTTTGGGGAACCCCCCCCCGGGGTTTTTTTGGGGGCCCCCCCCGGGAAAAAACCCCTTTTTAAAAAAAGGGGGGGGGAAACCCCCCCCGGGGCCCCCTAGGGTTTGGGGGGCCCCGGTTTTTGGGCCAACCCTTAAAAATTTTTTTTGGAAAATTTAAAAATTCTTTTTGGGGTCCCCCAAAAAAAGTTAAATTAAATTTTGGGTTTTTTTCCTTTAAAATTTTTTTTTGGGGGGAAAATTTCCCCCGGGGGGGGGGGGGGGCCCCCCCCCAAAAAGAAAGGTTCCCCTTTAAAAAAAAATTTTTAAAATTTTTTTAAAAATTTTTTTTTTTTCCCCAAAATTTTTTTTTTTTTTTGGGGATTAAAATTTTTCCCAAAAAGGGGTTTAAAAAAAAGGTTTTTTTTTTTTTTTTTTTTTTTCCCCAAAATTTTTTTTTGGTTTTTTAAAAAAAAATTTTTTCCCCCCCCCCAAAAAAGGGGAAAATTTTTCCCCCTTTTTTTTGGCCAAAAAACCTTTTTTAATTTTAAAAAAGGGTTTTTTTTAAATTTTTCCCCCTTTTTTTTGGGAATTTTTAAAATCTTTTTTCCCCTTTTTTAAAAGGGGAAGGGGGGGTTTAAAAATTTTTTTTTTAAAAAAAAAAAATTGGTTTTTTTTTTTGGGCCCCCAAAATTTTTCCCCTTTTTTAAAAAAAAATTTTTTTTTTTTGGGGGGGGAAAAAAAAAAATTTTTTTAAAAAAAAGGAAAATTTTTTAAATTTTCCCCGGAAGTTTTTTCCCAAAATTTAAAAAAATTTTAAAAAAAAACCCCCCCCTTTTTTAAAAAAAAAAATTTTTTTTTTTTTTTTTAAAAATTTTTTTTGGGCTTTTTTTCCCTTTTTTTTAAAAAATTTTTTTTTTTTTTTAAAAAAAGTTTTTTTTTAAAGGGTTTTTAAATTTTAAAAAATTTTATTTTTAAAAAATTTAAAATGTTGTGGCCCAAATTGACGAGGGTCACCGATTAGTTGCTGGTCTACTTCACATTCTCTTCAAACAGGAATGGTCCTCTTGAAAAAAAAATTTTTAAAATGATAATTTCTTACTGAAATTTTTATTCTCAGTTCCCAAAAGGTCATTTTGCTGGTTTTGCGGTGAGGAGACTGTAAAAGACACCAATTGTACAAGGTTTCATGAAAAAAACGTATTCCATTTACTCACTTCATCTTTAAAATTTTTCGCACTGTCAATGGTTTTGGGGTCATGGTGCTGTGAGATACAACTATAATCAAGGTCCTTTGGAACAGAAATGTGGCTTCTAAGTGGCATTTCTCCCTCACAATTTTTAACAGTGACTGAGAAGTCATTTTAATAATTTTTTGGATCATGCTGCTGTGAAATGCAGCTATACTACAGGTCCTATTATAAAAAATGTGGTTTCTAACAGACATTTGTTCTTCACAATTGTCAAGAATGGCCAACGGGTAATGTTTTGAATTTTTGGGGGCATGTTGGTGTGAAATGCAGCTATACTACAGGTCTTATTATAAAAAAAATGTTGTTTCTAACAGACATTTGTTGTTCACACTTGTCAAGAGGGGCTCAAGTGTGATGTTTTGAAATTTATGGGGCATGGTGCAGTCAAAAACAGCAAAAGGTAGGACACTGTTAATGGACACATATTGCAAAATGACTTGTTTTTGCAAGATCTTTAACAAAGCTAGCAAAAACAAAAATTAACATCTGTACAACATCAGCATTCGCTTATTTAATGTAAAATTAGTTGAATTCTCTACTTTTTTTAAGACCTTTTCTAACTGACATTTCTTTCTTTTGAGATCTTATACATATTTGCTTTCATTTTAAATGATCAACTGTTTCTATACATTGAAATGGATTCTATTCAACGTTGATATTTATCTTTATTCATTCATTAATTAATTTTAAAGACAACTCTTTTTGCTATTCACTAACATGCTTAATGATTTTTCCCTGATTTCCAGCTTGTCTAGAAACTAATACATGTTAGGCGCACTCCTTATGTGCCTAAGTTCTGCAATGCGCCTCACACACTGGTGAGGCGCAGGGAACTTTACATTGCATGTATGAGCGCTCTTCGGGCACTGACATAAATCAGGCGCAGCTTTCACGGAAAAAAAACGTGAAAACAGGCGCTCCGACGCGCCGATCTTCATACATGTCGCCCAGAAGGTTCACTGCAAGGTGCAAGCCACTCATAAGCCTCAAGAATAAAAAGGCTAGATTGGACTTTGTTAAAAAAACATCTAAAAGGTCAAGACAGTTCTGGAAGAACATTCTTTGGACAGATGAAACCAAGATCAACCTCTACCAGAATGGTGTAAAGAAAATAGTATGGCGAAGGTTTGGAACAGCTCATGATCCAAAGCATACCACATCATCTGTAAAACATGGCGGAGACAATGTGATGGTTTGGGCATTCATGTCTGCCAGTGGCACTGGGTCACTTGTGTTTTTTGATGATGTGACACAGGACAGAAGCAGCTGTATAAATTCAGAGGTATTCAGAGACTTACTTTGTGCTCAAATCAAGCCAAACTGATTGCTTCATAATACAGAGGGATAATTACTCTAAACATAAAGCCAAAGCAACCCAGTAGTTTATTAAAGCAAAGAAGTAGAATATTCTTGAAAGTCAGAGCATTAAAAAGCAGGAAACACAGCATCTAGTGAAGTTCAAGAGTTCAAAACTTGCGGCAGTCATTGCCAACAAAGGGCTTTCAAACAAGTTTTGGAAATTAACATTTTATTTACAATTATTTACTTTGTCCAATTACTTTTGGTTGCACATGTT
>JAODAL010061395.1:0-20344 GCA_025379985.1 Phyllomedusa bahiana | reverse complement strand
GCCCCCCCCGTCAATACTTTGAGGACCCCTTACCGGCTGCACGGGAATGTCCTGTTACATGCCTGGGGCAGCCAATCACAGGCCACAACGTCACGTGCACATGACCGCTTTGGCCCGTGATTGGTTGCACAGAGTACGTGAACAATGTAAATGCCGGCCGCCAGGACGGAGCGGGGGCATCACGGAGGTGAATAGGCTTCTTATTTTCTATTTCTAGTCACACCCCAATGGGCCAACAAGCTTTTCTAAGTCCAGGACAACCTCTTTAGCCCCTAGAGCCTTACAAAAGTGGGGTAACTAATAGGCATCAGTTATACTTGCAGGTTTTTTCTGCAAAGAGAGTTTTTCTCAGTATACTTACCTCATATGGACACCAGTAGTACTGAGATATTTTGTTATCAATTCTAGTTCCCTAATTTTTGTTACTACTTCAGGTTCCCATATACACTTTGGTCCCCTGATGAGGTTCGGGAACAACTGAAACATTGTCATGTCGGGACCACTGCTATAGGGCATAGGAGAGTTTGTTTGGCTAGGGACAGGTTCGCATGGGGTCGCCATTATTGAGTCAGTTACCCACTTTTGTTAGGCTTAAGGGATTAAGTCTACACCAATTTCAAGGTGTAAGAAAGACAGTTTGTCCCTATCCATGCATTTACTGTTA
Source organism: Phyllomedusa bahiana (assembly GCA_025379985.1). Lineage (NCBI taxonomy): Eukaryota > Metazoa > Chordata > Amphibia > Anura > Hylidae > Phyllomedusa > Phyllomedusa bahiana. Next base: position 19,680 of record JAODAL010061395.1, on the reverse strand, counting down.
AAGTGGTGCCTATCCTTGTTGTTTCTGTCAGTTTGACTTTTGGTGTATTTTCCACATGGTGCTCATGTTTAGAACATTGTCGCTCTTATTATTTTACTATGTGTAATTAAAAGTTATGTTTTAAAATTTTTCTCCACTTCTGATCTGCATTTACATTTGGAGTATTATTGATTCATACATAATAACCCTTCGGCCGTTTTCACACGGCTTATTCCCGACGGATTTGTGAGCGAATCCGGGCTCACAAATCTGCCGTGAGTAAGGGGCGGAACGGAGGCGGAGCGCGCGGGGGGCACCATCCCCGGCCCCATAGACTTGCATTATCCACGCGCGTATGCGCCTGGATAATGTCATGTCACTTTCTCCCCGCCCGGCGGATTCACCGAGCGGGGAGGAGCGACGGAATCCACTGTTCTCTATGAGAACTGTGGAGTACCGTAATGACTACGACGGATTGGCGCCCATACTGCAGCGCAAATCCGGCGCGCAGTACGGCACCAATCCGCGGCAAAATAAGCCGTGTGAACGAGGCCTTCTAGTTTAGTCTACGGATAGGGAACCTACATTTGGAAACCTCGAGATAGTGATCTACAGCTGGGAAACCTCTAAACAATAGTCTACAGATGGGGAATCTCTAAATAGCGATCTACAGATGGAGAACCTTTAAACAGCTGTCTACTGTTGAGGAACCTCTAAACAGCTGTCTACTAGTGAGGAACCTCTAAACAGCTATCTAAGATAAGGAACTTTTAAAAAGCTGTCTACAGATAGGGAATCTCTGAATAGCTGTCTACAGACTGGGAACCTCTAAATAGTGATCTACAGCTGAGAAACCTCTAAACAATGGTCTACAGGTGAGGAATCTCTAAATAGCGATCTACAGGTGGAGAACCTTTGAAAAGCTGTCTACCTGTGAGGGACCTCTAAACAGCTGTCTACTGGTGAGTAACCTCTACACAGCTATCTAAGATAAGGAACTTCTAAAAAGCTGTCTACAGATGGGGAATCTCTGAATAGCTGTCTACAGACTTGGAACCTCTAAGGGCATGTCCCCACGGTACAGAGCAAACACCGGTTGGATTATCCGGCCAGTATTTGCTCTGTTTTGGAGCCGTGTACACAGCTCCACGGTTTGTGGAGAAAAGCCCTCCACCTCCGCCCTTGACCTGTCCATGTTCTACCCAAAAACTGGGCAGAAGAATGAACATGTTCAAATATTTTTTCAGACAAAAAAAACACCCGGCAGAAAATCCGTGCAGTGGGGACCGCTGCACGGATTCTCCATAGAGGTCCCTGATAAAGTTTGACATCTGGTTTTGTAAGCAGGTGATTGATTTGGCGGCAAGAAATTAATTACAATTAGGCAGAATGTATAAAAAATGAAAGGTTTATTACATGAAATAAGGAAATAGTTTAAAGAAAGAATGATACTTAGCTGGCAGTTACAGATTTTTACCAATGCATAGTTCTCCACACAGTGAAACTGTGGGAGCTCCTCGGGTACTGAATGTACCCGGAATCGCACAATGACAAAGAAAGGGGGGGGGGGGGTTTGTGGGGCATGGCAAAGCCCCAGCCGGAAGCACAATCTCACAGGTTTCTCCTGATTTTTATACTAGTCAGAGCAGTCACTCATAACGTGCAGAATGGACAATCTTGGTATCTCTTATGCAGAGTTGTCGAGTCCAAAATTACAACAGACTTCACAATTACCTGGCCCTCCATATCTGGTGTGGTATAATAATACTTGAGCATTATGTAATGTATTTAGCTATGTTTTGTATGGGTTCTGAGCAGTCAGGGAGGGGTCACCAAGGTCAAACACTGTGAGCAGAAATAGACTCTTAAGGCATGTTCACACGGCTTAAAATGGGCCATATTTCGGTCCGTAATTACGCGCCGAAGTGCGCCAATTACGGGCCGAAAACGGCCCATTCATTATAGTAATTCAAAGTTCTCATAGAGAACTATGGATTACGTCTCCTCTCCCCGCCGGCAAAGCCGCCGGGCGGGGAGATAATTACATGTCACTTTCTAGCGGGGGTATACGCGCCGCTAGCAGTGTAGTCTATGGGCCGGCGAAGTGCCGGCCCCCCGCTTTACTCCCCCGCTCCCGCCCCGCCCCCGTCCACACGGCGTAATTGCGGGGCGTAATTACGTCCCGCAATTAAGCCGTGTGAACATAGCCTTACTGACAGGACAGCTGTCCTTACACACAGCAAATACAGTGATTATACTGGATACACTCTATTTAATACATATCTTAATGAGGACAATAAGATATATATATTTCTTATATCACCTATAAGACACACACTGTATACCGTAATATTTAACCCTATTACACTCCACCCCTTGTCTTTTAGATGTGATTTTAGGAGATTATATCATATTTATTAGACAGTAGATTATTATTGATACCAAAAATTATGCATCACTTGCTATTTCAGTTGGTCATTACAAAAAAACCATTGGGCCCTTGCTTGGGCGGAAAACAAAAAGGGAAACCACTTTTTTGTGTAGGATTGACAGTCATAGCGAATCAAAGTCTCTTTGAAAATCTTCCCCAGACCCAAAATTGTAGGGTCTATGGGAGGGAACAAGGGGTTTATTGTGCCCCAAGATTTCCCCGGTGAGCCAAAGACAGCCCCCAAAGAAGGCTCTGTTCCCGCCCTTTAAAGGCCTGTCTCCATCTTTTTTGTGATGGGACAGGGGGTGCAAACATGACGATAAGTGCAGATTATTAACCCCTTTCTGGGGCAGCGCTGGCCATAGTACCGACATCGGCCCCCTTTGCGTTTGTCTCTTTGCAGACATCCATCAGGGAGCGTTGTTGGCTTTGCAGACCCCCATCGGTGGGGGGGGGGGGGTGCTTGGCTTTCAGCCCTCTCAGGGGGGGTGTTTGGGTTTTGCAGACCCCTCAGGGGGTCGCTTGGCTTTTGCAGCCTCCATCGGGGGGTGTCGCTTGGCTTTTGCAGACCTCCCCGGTTCTTCGGGCTTTTTATAATCTGAAAATGCAAAAAATGAAAACCCGAAAATAGATTTTGATTTTGAATCTCCCCTGAGGGGGTGGCCCTCGTCCATAAGTGTACAAGCGTGCCCCTCTGCTGTAGATCTTACCCCCCCCTTTAATAAAGATTTACATGGTAAAAATACACACTTGGGGCTGTCAATCCATGCAATCCCTTTAAACAAACCCGCCCAATTGGCCTGTGAGGTTTTCTGACCTAGCAAGCTAATTTTTGATTGTGTGATTAGATCATTACAAAACTCTTTATACCTTAGAAAAAAAAAAAAACTGTCTTTGCTCAAGTGCATAACCCCTAAATGAATAATCATACATTGTTTCCTATCTAAATGTTATACCCCCTATCAGTGCATAACTTTTAGTTTCGAATTCATAATGGAATTTCCCTTTGTAACCCCCCGAAATTTAAAATAATAAACCCTTTTTCACAAGTGTGTTATTGGATAAACCCTTTTTTATTTGTAAAACCCTTTTGATATTATCTCTATCACTTGACCAAAAAGCATATGTGAATATGTGTATTCATTTCCCAAAGATGATACCCCTTCCAATTAAACCCCCATGAAAATGTACTATCAGTCTGTAAGGGTACACCTTTTTGTTTTTCCTTCCCCTTTGTTTAAACCCCTTTACTTTTATTTTTTTAATGCAAAAATTCAGCTTGAATTTAATTGTTAAGAAAACAAAAAAAAAAAAAATATAAAAATTAAAAAAAATTAACCTTTTTTTATATAAATAAAAATATTTATATGTTTTCTTTTTTTACTGTGAAATTTTTTTTTGACAAGTATAATCTGTTTTTGTTCTTCAGTATCAGACATAAAATTGTTCTGTTTGGGGAATTGCTAGTCAAGAATTTTTCTCCCCTAAAAAGAACCCCCTTAAAAAAAAAGCTGCCGCACAATTGCTCTCTAATTCTGTTTTAACAGTGCTGGTCATAAATCAGATTTTATTGTCAAATTAGCTATGAGAATTCAGCATTAACAACTAAAATTAAACTTATGATTGAAAACCAAAAGTTACGACTTTTATACCACCATTTTAACTTAAAAATGTTTTTCTTTTTTAAATTTTAATGTAATGTGCATGAATGTGTGAATATGTATAAAACTTCAATTGAAAATTTTTGGTGTATAAATATACCGTGTGAATGCTTTAACCATTTGATCCCCACATTTTTAATTTAAAACCCAATTAATGTTCCCTATTTTTTCTGCATAGGCAGAAAGCAAAAAAAATCAATTTTTTAAAAACAACAAGATATAGAAACATTTCCTCCCCAGATTTTCTTTAATAAACCCTTAATGTTTTCTCTATATCATAAATTCCTACGGCACCCTGGCATATGTTTTACCCTTAATTTCCCAGAGAGCTGCTCACACATCCTTGCTCTTCACACACTTGCCCTCGTCAATCAATCCTGGTTCCACAATCATACACTCGGTCTTTGAGTAATTCAACGTGTATGTATATACTTCATTATTCAATATTAACCCTAGAATATATTTATATGATTTTCACTTCTGAAGACTGCTAAGGCCGCCTTTTTTCTCTATAGAGAACAGATTTAACATAGAAAACAGATTTTTACATACATACAGAGAACACTTAGCTGCTCATGCACTTATAATTAGCATTCCAGAGGTCAAACAGGTCAATCATCCTGTGTGTCTTGTCAGTGACAAGGCATAGGAGCTTGTGGACGGCTCCATTTTAATCTGTAAGTAATTATTTTATTCTTATCTTAAATTCATTGCTGTTGGTTAGTTACATATGCAAGATTATCAGTTTACATTCCATGCATTTCAAATGACCAGACTTTATAGCAGGGGTGGGCAATTAATTTTCCCATGGGGCCGCATGAGAAAGTGCGATGGTTTTGGGGGGCCGGACTAATAAAAACATAGGATGAACGGGGAAAATTTCGTTTTTGGGGGATTATCTTTGTGGAAACTTACTGGAGGATGTATCTACACACCTGCATATATACTGATGGTACACAGTAAGGCGGTATATACAGCTCTCCTCAGTAAGTTAGGTATGTAGATGTATGTCCCCTCAGTCTGGCAGGTATATACAGCTCCAATAATTGCAAACAATGCCGTATATTAGCAGTGCACACGTTATAGTCCCAGCCGTTGGGAGTACCTTGCTTAGACTCCCCTATATCAATCAAAAACGTACACATAGGCTGTATGGTGGAAACATTGAACTTTACTTCATTTTTTTAAATTGGTGCATAAAAGACATAGTTCTATGACGAACACCTTAGGCAATGAAAAACATATGAAAACGTGGCAGTACTTAGCTGTATAGCTTCTCCTGTTTAGGAGGTGAGTGATAGTCCCATGGTAGACTAGTAGGAGCCGATCATGCTGAGTTGCAGCCCAGTGCCGCCATGCAATGACACGACGTTTCGGAAGTTCAATGTTTTGTCCATACAGCCTATGTGTACGTTTTTGAGGTATATACAGCTCCCCTCAGTCAGGTATATAGATATAGGTACCCGCAGGCAGGCAGGTATATAGATAGGTACAGCTCCCCTCAGGCAGGTATATAGATAGGTACAGATCCCCTCAGGCAGATATATAGATAGGTACAGCTCCCCTCAGGCAGATATATAGATAGGTACAGCTCCCCTCAGGCAGGTATATAGATAGGTACAGCTCCCCTCAGGCATGTATATAGATATAGCTCCCCTCAGGCAAGTATATAGATAGGTATAGCTCCCCTCTGGGAGGTTTTTAGATAGGTATAGCTCCCCTCAGGCAGGTATATAGATAGGTACAGCTCCCCTGAGGCAGATATATAGATAGGTACAGCTCCCCTGAGGCAGGGTTTATAGATAGGTACAGCTCCCCTGAGGCATGAATATAGATAGGTACAGCTCCCCTGAGGCAGGAATATAGTTAGGTACAGCTCCCCTCAGGCACGTATATAGATAGGTACAGCTTCCCTCAGGCAGGTATCTAGTTAGGGCTCCATACAGGCAGGTATATAGCTAGTTAGGCCTCCACACAGGCAGGTATATAGTTAGGGCTTCCCACAGGCAGGTATATAGATAATTAGGGCTCCTCACAGGCAGGTATATAGCTAGCTAGGTGTGTCCCCAGGCAGGTATATAGATAGTTAGGTTTGTCCCCTGGCAGGTATATAGTCAGGTGTGTCCCCAGGCAGGTATATAGTCAGGTGTGTCCCCGGGCAGGTATATAGATAGCTAGGTGTGTTCCCAGGCAGGTATATAGTCAGGTGTGTCCCCAGGCAGATATATAGTTAGGTGTGTCCCCAGGCAGGTATATAGTCAGGTGTGTCCCCAGGCAGATATATAGTTTTATGGCCAAAATTAAAAATAACAAACACTAATACTCACCTTGGCTTACCTGCTTCCCGCCCGAGTGCGCTCATCTTCTATCCGAGGAGCTTCCCGGGCTGGGGGCGTGATGACGTCATGCCGCCCGGACGCTCCTCCGTCAGCTCCTGGGCCCGCACAGAGTTATTACTGTGTGTGCGCCGAGGAGAGGCAGCGGCGCGGTGAGCGGAGTTCATCGCGACGCTGCCTAATTCACCAGTAATAGTAGCGCTGACTGCCCGCGGCGGCCTCTCAGCAATACCCAGCCGCGGTGGGCTGTCAGCGCTACTATTAGCAGACCTGGGCATCGTACGCCGCCGGACACATCCGACGAGCTGGAGGGCCGGATGCGGCCCGGGGGCCGTACTTTGCCCAGCTCTGCTTTATAATATACTTGTGAGATTTTACAAAATACAGGTCTGATGTGTTTTTATTGCTGTACAGCGTTTCCTCACAAGGACAATTTTTTAGAAGGGAGATGAAGACAGATGTAGACACATGGGAGAGATCTCTCCATGAAGATACTTTTTTAGACACGGGCCCGGACATGACACTTACACCAAACATATATTTTCCCTTATTTTAAACTGGAACCTCCAACACAGCTGACAACATACATTTAATAGTCAAAAAGATTAAAGCAATGCCACAATCAGGGGGGTAATTGACCGTCACAGGCCCCACAAAACAACAAGGACCACCCCTAGTTGATAGGGAACAATAGCCATTACAAAAAGCATGAAAAACATCACCACACATCAGGGGAAACCCACTTTACAGGGCCAGGAAACAGAATGCACCATGTTCCTGCACCCCAGTAGTCCCCTGAATATACAAGTCCTTCAGCAACCATCACAACCAATATCCACCAGTGACTACATTTGACTACAACAAATTAAACATTCCTGCCACATAACTTCTGCATTATTTTCATTTGTACCAGATTTTAGTGCTAACAAATGATATCACAAACATTGTGCACAAGAAACTTCTTTTTTGCTCCTACAAAATAAACAGAAGGTTGTTACATTCCCCACCAAAGTATTCACATAGGAAGGAAAAAAAAATAGATATTATTTACAGCATCCATTCTGCGCGATCAGACAGCTGCAGGATCAAAAAAAGAATTACAGGGAAAACAAAAAAACACACTGACATTAAGATATGCATGCTGACGTCACAATGAGCTCAATTTTCTGCTGTAACCCAATTTAAAAGGATATCCATTACAGTACTGAATACTTTCTAACATAATGAACCAAATGTTATAAAACTCTTTGCTCTTAATTGTTCAGAACTTTATCAGGAATACGGTACATACCTGGAAGGAAGCACAAAACGTCAGTATACATCCTAAAATAGTTTCCTCATTACGTTCACAATCACTGACAATCTACCATTCCCAGATACTGTTTCTACATTGACACTCTGCTAGTTCAGTGTTACAATGTGGCTTGTTGCTTTCTCCTGTCTCTTTAAAATATCACCACCTGCTCATGTCTTCAATACTTGTCTGTATCTATAACTGGCGCCATCTAGCAGTCCCAGTCCCATTTTCTGCTGTGGTCTTCAGCCGTTAAAGATACAGTACAAGATTCACCACCGACCGACTGGGGTCTGTCCGTCGCAATGGTGACGCAACCAAATCGAGATTTGAGTGCACTATATGCGCTATAGTACACTCACCAGGGGACTGGACTCGATTTTTGTCATCTACCCCAAAACTAAACATCTCAGCTAAGATATACATTGCTATTCCCCAATAAAATAATTGTAATAATTCTTGTAGCGCCATCCCACTTCTGACACCAATTGTAAGCGGGTGATTGATTTGGCGAGCAAGAAATTAATTACAATTAGGCAGAATGTATAAAAAATGAAAGGTTTATTACATGAAATAAGGAAATAGAATAGAATAAAGAAAGAATGATACTTAGCTGGCAGTTACAGATATTACCAATGCATAGTTCTAGCACACAGTGAAACGGGGGAGCCCCTTCGCTACTGAATGTACCCCCGAATCGCACGATGACACAGAAAGGGGGGGGGTTTGCTGGGGCATGCCATGCGCCCAGCCGAAGCTCAAACTCTCACTGGTTCTCCTGACTTTTTATACTAGTCAGAGCAGTCTCCCATAACATGCAGAATGCCCAAACTTAGTATATATTATGCAGAGTTGTCTAGTCCGCATTACAACAGACTTCACAATTACCTGGCCCTCCATATCTGGTGTGGTATAATAATACTTGAGCATTATGTAATAGTATCAGCTATGATCTGTATGGGTTCTGAGCAGTCAGGGAGGGGTCACCAAGGTCAAACACTGTGAGCAGAAATAGACTCTTACTGACAGGACAGCTGTCCTTACACACAGCAAATACAGTGATTATACTGGATACACTCTATTTAATATATATCTTAATGAGACAATAAGATATATATATTTCTATATCACATCCTATAAGACACACACTGTATACTGTAATATACACCCTATTACAGGTTTACAGATGGCTTTCAAAACCAAAAACCGGCCATGGGGACATGCCCTAAACAGAAGTCTACAGATGGGGGAACCTCTAAAAATGCTGTCCATGGATAGGAAACCTCTAAACAGCCGTCTACAGCTGGGAAATCTCTAAACAGCTGTCTACGGATAGGAAACGTCTAAACAGCTGTCAAAGAATAGGGAACCTCTCAATTGCTGTCTACAGATGGGTGGATCTCGTTTGATTTCTGTAGTCATGTCTTATGCCTTTTTTGCACGGGTCAGACATTGACATATAGGGCCACATGTATGAACCTGTTTAGGTCTAAAACTCACTTTTTTTCCCATAGGTTACTATGAGCAAAACAGTGAGTTTTAGACCTAAACAGTTTCCTACATGTGGCCCATAATGTAGATACCTCTAATAGGTGGCACTAAAAATAATTTTTTGTTACTTCTGGAGGAGAGATAGTCACCTGCTCTTCAGTAAAGGACTCCAACTGGTGACAGAGACTCTTTAAGAAACTTCCATGAACATATAACCCTCTGAATCCGCATCTGATCCGTCCTCTTACCAACACTCATAGGTTGTGGTGTGTTGCTGTTCTGTATACTCTTCCAATGCTTGCTGCTTACAACACAGGAACAGTCTGTAAGCTGTCATGTCTGGCAAACACTTGTGTAACATAACAGCATTGACAGAATGCAAAAAAATGTTTATTTTTTTATTGGAAATTTGACAGAAAATTGTTAATTGTAAAAAAAATGTCTTTTCTGGTCAGTAATTTCTCTCCTTACACATGTTTTTAATGAGCTGCATAGAAGATATGGATCCAGTCCTTCATTTACAAAGTTCCAAGAAGATTTCAAGCAACACATGACATGTTTATTTCACAATTTTAACTGAAAACCCACATATAAAACAGTCGTAGGTAAAATCACATAGATAAAATAATCATATACACGGTGGTATAGCTGATTCCAGAAAAAATGAAGTCACGCATTACAGACGCACAGACAAATGTGAAGTCTGCTTGGAATGGCTGCACAAAATTATAGTGTTGGGATTTTGACAATTATGGAGATAAGCAGCATTTTATAGGCGCTGCTTCTCTCTGCCTGCAAAAGAGATGTGTCCCTTTCTTATTAAAGAGGACCTGTGACCTCTCCTGACATGACTGTTCTAGGAAATCCTTGTGTCCTCTGTGAAATAACAATCCTGGAGCACCTTTCCTCAAATCTCTGTGCTGGGCGGCTCCCCTGTTATTCCTTCTAGAAATTCATTACCAATCTGTCACCTCGGTGTTACCATTTGGGGTGTGTCCCTGCACAGTCTGGCACTGTCCAATCAGGGATGACAGTCAGCTGCCCACAAAAATGCCACCTTGGAAGTGGAACCGTTTTAATACGAATTCTGGCTCATCTTCTTTTATGACTCAGTGTTGTGCTAATCTTCAATTTTTCCTCTTGAAAGCTGCAATGGTAACACTCATCTGAAAGATTTAGTGATACATTTCTAAGGGTCCTGCAAACACTTAGGCTAATGTTCACACGGCATAATTGCGGGACATAATTACGCCCCGCAATTACGCCGGGACTTCGGGAGCTCGCACCGACTCCCGCGGAGCGGGGGAGCCGGCAGCCCACCGGCCCCATAGACATTCATTACTAGCGGCGCGTATTGGCCGCTAGTAATAGACATGTCACTTATCTCCCCCCGCGGCGTATTGTGCGAGCGGGGAAGAGGAGACGTAATCCATAGTTCTCTATGAGAACTGTGGATTACCTAAATGACTGGGACGTACCTCGCTCCGTATTGAGCGCAGTACGCCACGAAATACGGGGCGAAATACATCCCAATTTAAGCCGTGTGAACATAGCCTTAGGGCGACATGTCTGAAAAGAGGCACTTCCACGCCAGTTTTGGCGTATACCAAAAAAAAGGTGCATAGCATATAATTGCTAGCATATTTGATGCGCCTTCTCTAGGCGCATTCAAAAGTGTCATGCCTGGCATAAAATGCGTCTAGTTTTGGTGTACGACAGTTCATTAATATAGAGAATACAGCGTCAACAGTCTTTTGGTGCAAAATACACCAAACAAATGGTACAGCCTTAATGGGACATGTCGCCCTTAGGTTATATGTTCACAGGGCATGTTGGATCCGAAAAACGCATTCCAAAGCGCTGCGTAAATCACACCCAAAACACACCCAAAGTGTGCTGCGTGTTTGGAAGCGTTTTGGCTGCAGCAGAAACGCACACTATAGTTTTAAATAGACCTCCTGCTGCGTAACACGGATCAAGAATTGACATGTCAGTTCTTTGAACGGATCCGAAAGATGCATCAGTACGCAGCGAAATGCGCCCCAAAATAAGCCGTGTGAACATACCCTTACTTTGTCAGCACTGATTGGACAACGTCAGATTGTGCATGGAGGAAGATATCCCCAATTGGTAATACCCAGTTGACTGGTTCAGTAATACATTTCTAGGTGGAATAACAGAGGAGCAGCACAACACAGAGATATAAGAAAAGATGTTCCAGAATTGTTATTACACAGGGAACACAAGTATTTACTAAAACAGACAGATGTCACAGGTCTTGTTTAAGAAGAGCTTCTTTATCCGCCGCAGTATGTATAATACTGCATAATACCAACCTCAGCTGCCACAGGTCTTTTTTTGAAAAGGATGAGGAAGATTCATTTTAAGGGCTTGTTCACACGGCGTTTTCGGATCCGATTCTTGGTCCGTTTTGGATCCGAAAATCGCATCCAGAAACGCAGCGTCGATCGGATCCAAAACGCATCCAACAAATATCCAAGACGCGGCTGCGTGTTTGTCTGCGTTTTGGCTGCATCAGGATCGCACCCTATAGTTTATTATAGGGCTCCTGCTGCGTCTTTCGGATCAAGAATTGACATGTCAACTCTTGGGACGGATCCAAAAGACGGATCTAAAGATGCAATGAGACACTCATCTGTGATCACTCGTCTGAACACCGATGCGTGTTGTACATTGCAAGCAATGTAAGATCGCGCTGCTCATTGTTAGATGCGTGTTTGGGTCCGAAAGACAGATCCAAACATGCATCTAATAACTAATGTTCACACGGACTCAACACGCCATGTGAACATACCCTAAGCAATAAAGGACGGGAATCTCTTCTCTATTATTTAAATTGTTCTGCAGCAGCTGAGGTCTGTAACATAAGGAATAAAGAACCCCAGATATAAATTATAAAGCATTTTAGGAGCCACCTCGAGGGGGTTCAGTGTCTTGTGTATATTCAGTCTGTACTTTTATTTGGAACTTGGAGAACGCTAATACTCGTATGATTGTGGGAAGAGGGGAAATGATCTTTTTTTTCCAAGAAATAGCGCCACTCTTGATTCTAGTCCATGTCCGGTGTTACAACTCCTCCCTATTTACTTAAAAGGAATGTGTCATCAAAAATGACTTATTGTTTAACTCATGTTTTTATGTTAAACACATTTTTTAAGAATTTTTGGTTATATTTATTTTTCATTTTCCATATCACTTTCAATATTTTTTAATAATTCTTAAGTCCTGCAGTTTTCACTTTGGCCACTAAGCCTAATAACAGTCTAACACGTCCTGTTCTGTACAGAAAGATTCTCAGTTGTCTGCTCATTATCAGCACAAAGAGGGCCAAACTGAAAGGAGACACCAGTGTGAATAGATAACACAGAATCCACCAGTCACAAGAGGAGATAGTCACAGTTCTCACCTCCCTCCTCCCTGCACACTGATTTCTTCCCAGGTCACACAGCATGTCTAGAAAACTGTCCTATAGAAGTCTATGGGACAGAAACAATCTTATGGTTCCTATGTGCATGAAGCTGCTGTAAAGTATCTCTCTGACTGCTATAAAAGCAGTGCAAGCAAGGCCTAGTGGCCAAAGTGAAAACTGCAGGACTTAAGAATTATTAAAAAATGTTGAAAGTGATATGAAAAATGAAAAAGAAATATAACCAAAAATTCTTAAAAAATGTGTTTAACATAAAAACGTGAGTTAAACAATAATTCATTTTTGATGACACTTTCCCTTTAAAAGAAGCATTTCCATCCAGTAAAGTAATAGCTTATTACTTGGATATGCCATTTATGACTGGTGGGGGGAATCCAATCTCAACAGCATCCAATAAGGGATCCAGTGTTGTGTCCCCTTCACTGTGCAGGGAATTGTAATACAGACTCTTAAGTGACTGAGTTTGGCTGCAGTTCCCTGCACAGTTGGGTGGCTTGTAGTGCTGCTGTTCAAGGAAAACTTGGTCAGAACCCACCAAACAGAGTGATGGCATATTCTAGCAATATGAAGCGAAATGGGTATATCTCTTTGGATACTGCAATGTTATACACAGGCTATACAGAAGAGTGCCACGCCCTACGGGGAAAAAAAAAGGAGATTTTTTTTCCTTTTAATCTAACCCCAATATTTGTTTATAGTGGTCTGTCAAACTCACTGATGAAGAGACAATAAAGGTACAAACCTATAAGAACCACAAAAATCCTCCCACTGACCCCCACAGCCTCATATAACCAAGGCGTGTGGTACCAATAATATAGGGTTGTCTCACTACAAAGATTAGCTTTCAGCATGTAGGGAACGTTAAATCAAGACTTTTTCCAAACACGTCTCCAGTTGGAAGATAAGAGAGATTTTATTTGCTCTGAGTATATACAAGTTTCTCTGGTTACCTTTCTGCTCTCCCCTTCTCTCTGCTCTTTTTATCATCTGAAAGCAGTGAGTGTTGTCACCACAGGTAAGCACACAGGATGGCCGGCAGTTGAAAACACAGTGTATTATCTCTAAGGCTATGTTCACACGACGTGATTTCAGCGCGCATTTTGCCGCGTATTTGTGCTCTAATACGGGCGAGATGCGCGCCGAAATTACGGCAATCCATAGTTCTCATAGGTATTGTACGCGCGGGGAGATAAGTGATATGTCAATTATTCGCAGTGAATACGCGCCGCGAGTAATGAATGTCAATGGGGCCGGTGGGCTGCCAACCCACTGCGCCGCGGGAGTATGCGTGTATTAGTGCAAGCTCCCGAAGGACACGATGTACAGTGCCACGTACTGTACACGCCGCAGTACATCGTGTGTACATATCCCAACCAACAAAGGAGATTAATTAGTTTCAGCTCTGAAGCTCTCTGCTCTATAGATTACATCTTCTGTTCTCATGTCAGTGCAATTAGAAGAGGTAATAATATGGAGCCGATATGCCAATCACTGCTACAGAACCACTCCCAGCCTGACCACGAAGAGTGAGGAAGCATGACTGCACGTGGCAGGGGTCGTCTCGCCATGCTGTTTCACAGAGCCACAAACAGTTTTAGAGTCATGCATTCCATCACTTACTGGTTAAGCTGTGGGTGGTTCTATAGCAGTGATTAGCATATCAGCGCCGTATTCACAGCTCTTCTAATTGCACTGACATGACTGCAGTAGATGCAATCTATAGTGCAGGAGGCTACAGAGCTCAAAGTAAACACTCAAAAGCAATTGCTCTTCTTTGTTTGAGATAACACACTCTGTTCTCAAGCTGCCGGCAGTCCAATGTGCAGACCTTTGGTGACGTCACGCCTTGCTCTCAGATAAGACAAACAGCAGAGAGAAAGAACAATAACCAGATAAACCTGTGTGCACTCAGATCCGATAAAATATCTCTTCAACAAAGCCAAATAAACAAAACAATAGATTTGGAAAAGTCTTGATTTAACGTTCCCTACATGTGAAAAGCTAATCTTTGTAGTGAGACAACCCCTTTAAGAACAAAACTACTGTAATCTGTACGCTCATACAAACGTTGAAGTAAAAAAGTTTTTGCAAATATATTATAAATTTTATGTACATTATAAAATGATAGCGCTGTGGAAAGTATTATGATGTGGAGCTATGGCAGAGAGGACAGAAGCTGTAAGCGGCGATTTCACGGTCCTGCACAACATGTTTACAGACGCTGCACATCCAGAACTGATACTCCGTGATGGGTCTTCCTGTAGCAATGCATGTTGGGAGTTTACCTTCCCCACTGTTGGCAACAAAACAAAATCAAATTAGTATTAACCCCTTCCTGATGGAGCCTTATTTTTGTCACGCTTGTTTTTCCCTCCTCGTCTCCCCAAAGCCTTTTATTTTTCCCACGACAGAGAGAAATGAGGGCTTTTATTTTGCGGGACAAGATGCACTTTCTAATGGTGTTATTCATTGTAACACAGAATATACTGGGAATGTGCAAAAAAAATTTCTAAGTGCGGCAAAATGTGCTAAAAAAACACACCTGCGACATGTTTGCGGGAGTTCTGTTTTTGCGTTTTTCAATCTTTGATAAAAAATTATGTGTTATCTATATTCTACAGGTTGAATCCAGCAATACCAAACATGTAGGGTTTTTGTTATGTTTTGGTAACGTAAAAAAATTCCAAACATTTTCTATTTTTTAAAGTTTGCGCAGCGGCGCCATTAATACTGTTGCACAAAAAATGCATCAAAAAAAGCGCACTGTGTGAAAGCAGCCTAAACACAGCGAAAAATATAACAAAATTTGTGAAAACAGCCTAAATGGGTATTCCCATCTTGGGCATTTACAGCATATCCACAGATGAGTAATAGTTGCTTCTTTTTATTTTATAATACTTCTTGCTCTGTGCTTCAATTCTTAAAGGGGCTGTCCTGTACATACATAGAAAAAAATATAAAAGGGTACCAACAAAAACTACAGCTCAGCCAGCAAAAACGACCTCTCACTTAGGTCCATAAATTGAAAAACAAAAAGTTAAGGGTTGCAGAAAATGGCTCTGCAGCGCAAATGGAAAATATTAGAAAAGTTGTTTGTTTTTTTTAAAAAAAACTAAAACAAACTGTACACACTAAGGCCATGTTCACACGGCTTATTTGGGCACGTATTTTAGCCCATAATTCGCGGCATACTGCACGAATTGTGGTCTGAAATCTGTCCCAGTCATTACGGTAAGCCACAGTTCTCATAGAGAACTATGGATTACGTCTCCTCTCCCCGCTCGGCGAATCCGCCGCGGGGGGAGATAAGTGACATGTCATTTACTAGCAGCGAAAACGCGCCGCTAGTAATGATAGTCTATGGGCCAGCGAGGTGCCGGCCCCCCGCACCCGCCCCCATCCACACGGCGTAATTGCCATGTGAACATGGCCTAAGGGTATGTTCACACAACGTTTTTCAGATACGTTTTTTGGATCCAAAAAACGTATCTAACAATGTGCAGTTTGATTTACATTGGTTGTAAAACACGCATCTCCATTCAGACGAGTGATCACCGATGTGTGTTTACTTGTGTCTTTTCGATGCGTTTTTTGGATCCGTTTTAAGAATTGACATGTCAATTCTACTTGCGTTTTACGCAAGTGAAATCCCCATAGGAAACAACGGGGTGCGCTTTTAGAGCCAGAAAAGCAGATCCAAAAGCGCAACATACTTTTGAGTACATTTTGGTGCGCTTTTCATATAAAAAGCGCATCCGAAAAAAGCATTGGATTAAAATTTGAAGTGTAATACACTATACCGGCCCCTAGAGGTCTCATTTGATCTAGAAGAACTGTTTGAACTTTAGTAACCTAATGACCTACGTTAGGAAGCCCACTAGGGGGAGCTAATAGCATTTTACATGTGTTTCAGAGGTAGCCTAATAGAGGGCGCTATAACAGCATTTTACATGTGTTTAATCCTATAGATCACTTTTATTATATATTGAATGATATAAAAGCAGTTTTTAGTATAGAATGGGTGTTTATAGTACTTCTAGAAGTTTTTAATAATAAATTTATTAATGTTTTAGATGAATCGTTTGTTATAGAATGTTGAGTGGTTTCAGTATAATACTAAAACCACTCAACATTCTATAATAAACTATTTATCTAAAACATTCATACATTTATTATTTAAAAACTTCTTTAATTTCAATAAACACCCATTCTATACTAAAAACTGCTTTTATATCATTCAATATGTATAAAAAGTGATTTATAAGATTAAACACATGTAAAATGCTGTTATAACGCCCTCTATTAGGCTTCCTCTGAAACACATGTAAAATGCTCTTATAGCATCCTCTATTAGGCTTCCTCTGAAACACATGTAAAATGCTGTTATAGGTGATATTTCCAAAAAAGTGGGAGGACAGCGCACACAAAGTGATCCAAAATGAATAAAATCACTGTTTATTAACAAATCAGCTAAAACACCAATAGAGGCATATGAAGAGCAAAAAAGAAAATGCACCTATGTGCAAGTCTAACGCGTTTCGGGCATGTTCAGCCCTTAGTCGTGGCTACGATTGGCTAGACTAAGGGCTGAACATGCTCGAAACGCGTTAGACTTGCACATAGGTGCTTTTTCTTTTTTGCTCTTCATATATGCCTCTATTGGTGTTTTAGCTGATTTGTTAATAAACAGTGATTTTATTCATTTTGGATCACTTTGTGTGCGCTGTCCTCCCACTTTTTTGGATATCACCTATGGACTATGCTGTGGAGCAGTGGACGTGCGCCTTTAAAAGTGGTACCAACCTGCACCTTAGGTGAGCTGACTGTATTTTCTTTTTGTTGTTTAAAATGCTGTTATAGCACCATCTATTAGGCTTCCTCTTAAACACATGTAAAATGCTGTTATAGCTCCCTCTATTGGGCTTTCTCTGAAACACATGTAAAATACTGTTATAGCTTCCTCTATTGGGCTTCCTCTTACACTACTATCTAACCACTTTCCACTCTAAGTGAAAATGTAGGTCACTAGGTTACTAAAGTTCAAACAGTTCTTCTAGATCAAATGAGTATATTACATACCTTTACATACATACATATGTAAGGGTAAAGTATATTATACTAAAGATTCTACCTTTTCAAACTACAACCTGCGTATATATATATATTGAAAAACGGATCCGAAAAACGCATCCAAAAACACATGCAAAACGCATCCAAAAAATCATCTGCAGCTGCGTTTTTGGATATGTTTTTTGGATGCAGTTTCTCTTCTGTTAAAAAACGGATCCACAAACGGATCCAAAACGTCGTATGAACATACCCTAAAAGGATCATCAGCATTGTATCAACCTGCAGAACATAGATAGCATGTTATTCATACCAAAGAGTAAACTCCATAAAAGTGAAACCCCCCCCCCAAAAATGCATTTTTTTCACATTCCACCCAACATAAAATATTTTGGGGGTTTCCCAGTACATTATATGGTAGGTCAAAGGCACCATTAAAAAGTAAATTTTTTTATGCAAAAAAACAAGTCCTTATATGACTATGTAGAGAGAAAAATTAAAAAAGTTATAGCTGTATGAAGGAAAAGAGTAACAAAACAAACCTGAAGTAAACAAGAATCACTCCATCACTGTGGTTCATTTAGATGAATTTGGAGCACGAAAATGGAACCAAAGTGCAGACATTTCTTTTCTTAAGGTCACAGACAACACCCTTAGGTTATGTCTACACTGCAGTGGACAAAAAAAACGACCTAAAAATGTTCATACAACTGAGCTTTTTTCTCCACAAAAGCTGCAGGAAAAAAAGGCCTTTTTGCCGCAATTTGCATTTATTGGCACGTTTTTTGCTTGTCTTCAAGTCTGGTTTTTAATGTCTACATAAATCAAGCCATTGGCTGTAGCTCCGCCCTACAAAAGGGGATGTAAAGCACATTATTACATTTGTATGTAATCTTGTAGTCGTTTTACGGATTTTGGCAGTAACAAAGTTACCTCGCTTTTGTCGGCGGCAAAAATACGTTTTTTAAAGACTTTAGCGCTAAAAAGACGGATTTTTAGCAGCAAAAGTGAGATAACATTATCAGCACCAAAATCTGTAAAAAAGCGAAGTTTAGTGCCAAAATCTGTAAAAAAAAAAAAAATTGTTAGCAGTGAAAGCGAGATAATTTAATTAGCGCTAAAATCCATAAAAAGGTATATTATCGCAAAAATCCGTAAAAAAATTGATTTTTAGTGACAAAAGCAAGATAACTTTATTAGTGCCAAAATCTGTAAAAATCCGTTAGCAACAAAAGCAAGATAACTTTATTACAGACGAGGACACATCAGACACTTGTATGTAGAATTGATAAGGTATTACCTGTGGTAACACCCACTATGGGTGGGACTAATCTCCTGGGTGGGTTTTCAATGAAAAAACGCGGCAAAAAACGGCTAAAAACGGACCCGAAAAAAAAAATCAAGCACTTTACATAGACTCCAATAGTAAAATTTCTGCCCTGCTATGGCGTTTTTTGCAAAACATGTTTCAAAATAAGACCAGTAATAAAAACAAGCAGAAAAAAAACATTCAGTGGTGACAACAGGAGTTTTTTCTTATAGAAGTTTATGGGAGCTATTTTCAGCCGGACATTTTCCTGTGTAGTGGAGACGTAGCCTTAAAAAATTGCAGGCACTGCAAGACGTGTGGGTCGATTGCAGTACCATTGGTGAAAGACTCCTTGTAGTTTCCCTTAAAATGTGTCATCAAAAAGGACTTATTTTTTAACTCACATTTTTATGTTCAACACATTTTTTAAGAGTTTTTGGTTGTTGTTTTTTTTAATTTTCCATATCACTTTCAATATTTTTTAATAATTCTTAAGTCCTGCAGTTTTTTATTTGGCCACAAAGCCTATATAACTGGCACTTCCTGTTCTGTACAGAAAGATTCTCGTTGTCTGCTCATTATCAGCACAAAGAGGGTCAAACTGAAAGGAGACACCAGTGTGAATAGTAAAAAAGGTCCCCCAGTCACAAAAGGGAAAAAATTA